>BTPG01000006.1:174459715-174467215 GCA_036245525.1 Semisulcospira habei | reverse complement strand
TGATTGATTGATTGATTTCAGCGAGGACTGTCTCACGGGGAGAAAAATAAATCAGAATTACTATTATAAAAAGGGAGGCGGGGAGGGCGGGGGTGGGGGGGGGGGGGGGGGGCGGGGGGGCTGTTGGTGCACCAAGGGAGGAAATACAAACATAAAATGCCGAGGGGTAATCATTAATCCACTGTCACAGTGTTCTGCCACATGATATCACAATCTACTTACTCAGGAGCAGATTCACATAAGAGATACCTCTACGAAGTTAAATTAAAACATGGGAAGCAGTCAGAGATATACAGGGGCAACGGATTGTTGATTTCTTCTTATCCTTTAATTTCGTTATTTGACATTATACTCCGTACACCTCTGCCTTTAAACGACATAAGTATGATTGAAAGAAACGTTCAAGTTGTAGATACAAGCTTTCTTAGAGAAGAGAAGAACCCACATAAGGACAAGATCCGTCATAAAATGAAAATGAAAAACAAAAAATACGGAGTCATTTTGTTTCAGCTGATGACAGATCTAGGATCCGACACGTTGTGTTCTTCTCTTCTTTAACCCTTTGGCGGTCGGTAGCACTTTTTGTCGCGATGATTCCTGACCCTTTAGCTGTCGATAGCACTAAAAGGCTAATAACGGTGTTTTCTATATTACTTCCACTTTTCTTTTATTCATACTGAACCGTTCGGTATTTTTTTCACTTCATTTCGAAATAAGTCTATTGACGTCTGTCTTTTTGTCCACTGCAGCCAGCAACCTGGTGATTATGCCTACCAGTGTGTGTGCCCTTCCCCTAGGAAGCGCATCGATCGTGTCTACGTGAACAGCAACGTCTGCTTTGTTGTGTACCCAGAGAAACAGGATGTCCAGTACGCTCAGTGCGGGTGAGTTTCTTTGTTTTCTCTTGTACCATGCCTAACACCTAATGTATGGAGCTCCGCCACACGAAAGTGTTTTGTTTACGATCTTTGTCAGAGGCACAAACGGCCCCACACTTTGTCAGACTGAGGCACAAGCGGTCCCACACCAGGTGGGTGTGCAAGGGCGAGAGAATCATACAAAAAAATAAATATTTTTATTAGTGTAATCTGTTGTAAACAAAATAAAAACAGTGCTGGGATGCTGAATTTCCATCGGATAGAACGATTTACAAATTATACCTATATGCTAACAAAATTTGAGTTGCTTGGCATTTTCACGTCTCCCGCTACAAGTGTAAACATGTAATTCTTTCTTCTCTTACAGCGGTCACTGCTCTTTCGACTACGGCACCCAGATCGCCACGGCCAGCCGCGGCTACTTTTGCGTGTACCAGAGCTTCGTGCAGCGTCAGTTCCTCGTATGGTGCCCCAAGCTGTCCGGATCCGCCCCAGCTCAGGCAGCTCCAGGCCAGACCTTCGGCCGCTTCGAGAGGATCACCCAGAACCTTCCTTCACTCTGCTCCTGCCGTGGTTACTTCTGCGACAACCACTTCGCTGATGTTGGCGTTGTCCCGGCCATTCACTAAGAGTAGGAGGGAAACTCATTCAGCTGTGATAAACGACCAAAGGACAGGTGATGCTAATTCAAAGGTAGTGCGTGATTAGCTTGGCGCCTCTCGGCGCCAAGCTAATCCCGCACTGCCCTTGAAACCATCATGATAGACCCATAATCCCCACAGTTGACAAATTGGATACATAATCGACAATGTCACGACGACCGCATGTGAAATATTTGTCAAAATAACACTAATAACAAGACAACAAGAAAACAGACTGAAAACTGCTTGCAGTAACGCGTACTTTAAGTCTAGCCTAATATGATTTTCTTTCATTTTTCGTAAATTGTTCTTGATGAACATTATCGGCGCTAACTGTTTTATACGGTTTGCCGTGAAATTAACCCCTCTGTCCCTGCAGTCACCGGTATTGATTATAGTACCCATGGCTGCGTGCACAAACTGTTAAGAAATTCCCCTCCCATCCGATCAGCATTTAAGTATGATCAGCCATTTAAACACACCTTCTCCCTCCCAAGAGTTTTTTTTTTAGATTAAAATGATGTGTTCTTAAACAATCAATACATTAACAATAAGAAAGGGTAAGAAATTTATGCAGGGCAAGACCGAAGATTAACTTGACAAAGATGTAGACAGCCAATGAATGAGGTGCGCTTAAAAGTCAGGAAGATGTGGCTAATTAACCCTTTGGCTGTCGGTAGCGCTTTTTGTGGTGATGATTCCTGCAAGAATCATCGCGACAAAAAGTGCTATCGACAGGCAAAGGGTTAACGTAAAATGTGCTAATTGGTAAACGTAACTACGTGTACATGTGTATTTAGTCGAACCTGTCACACGTAATGCTCAAGACAGTTTCATTCAGTACACCCAGTAAGCTTGCTGGAGTGTTTTGTTTTGGTCACATCGCAAACATGCGACGCAAGTTTCTATTTTTTGTATCGTCTTTAGAGTTGTGACTGCACAACATCTGTCGCGAATATTTATCAATGTTCGAAACGAGTTTTGATACGAGTGTTAATAATCTGCCGCGCGTCATTTTCCCCAAAGAGTTTCGATTGGTCAAGAAAAAATGACGTTATAACGTATTCTTGGAGGACTTAGGAATACAACAAAGACGATCTCCTTCGTTTTGCTTATCTCACCATATGTGCAATATTGCTAAGACAAGACTGTATATTATTGTAAAATAAAATCGACAATGTAAATACGTTTTCAAAGGATGTAGCAGTCACCATCAGTATATTCTGCGTGGTTGCTCCTGTTTTAATAGCTTTTGTAATTAAGTGCGGTATCTTTATGGCACTGTCTTGGACGCACGCGTTGCGTTATAATAATTTGACACCACGAACAGGCCGTATGTCATTACTTGACGGCACACGTAGTGTTTTCTCCGCATGTGACGTCAAAGTATGACGTATTGCAGCTCCCTGCGCCGAGACAGTAACCTAAAGACCACACGTCAATTGTAATGCATTGTACAGTGTACAAAGTGTGAATCCAATTTTTCCGTTTGATTTTGTGTAGCGTATTTTCTGTCATAATGTCCATGTTTCTTACCTGCTAACGTGCTTTCGTACATGTGAATAAAATTAAGCGATGAATAAACTGAAATCATTGTTTTGTCAGTGTGTACCCTCTGTATCTCCCTCTCTCTCTCTCTCTCTCTCTCTCTCTCTCTCTCTCTCTCTCTCTCTCTCTATCTATCTATCTCTCTCCCCCCCCCTCTCTCTCTCTCTCTCTCTCTCTCTCTCTCTCTCTCTCTCTCTCTCTCTCTCTCTCTCTCTCTCTCTCTCTCTCTCTCTCTCTCTCAAACGGCAGGTTTGAAAACTGGTCTTGTAACCAAATGCTTTTACCGTTGTAAAATAAAGGTTTATTGTTGTTCATTGTTCTCTTGCACACTGTGAACAATGTGTTCCTGAAGTTCTCTCCAAGACACTTAGACAGACACAGTTGTTGCAAAATTAGGACAAATTCACACACACACACACACACACACACACACACACACACACACACACACACACACACACACACACACACACACACACACACACACACCACTGTCGGGCCCGTACACTAAAAACACTGTCAACAATATCGTCTCCTAAAAATTCATATAACAGCAGATAAATAGCTTTGTTGTTGACTTGCACACAACGAAGACATGAATATAAACAATTGTCAAAGGGTGAGCACATTGCAGCTGATAAATCGTGTGTTCAGAAATATATTATGGAGCAAAGGAAATGCGACATTTTTCGAATCGTCGAAAACACTTTTCGACTTTTTAATGTTCCCTCGTCGCCCGTTCTCAAGGCAACGGGCGTCTACTTATCACATGGTTACCGTGGTAACATGTGATAAGCAACGCACTCGCTGTGCCCTAAATGCATCATTTCTCGGTACAAACATCTTCATTCAGTCAAACCTTCACTGACCACAAAAAATGTTGATAAATTAACAATTTAGTTGGTTACACAACGAAAAACCCTGTATGCAGGTGTTATTTAATAATGTTGGTACCTATTTCAAACAAAACATAATTCAACAAGAAGGCTCACGCGTGTGACCAATCCGCATAACAATGTGATCTTTGTGACCTTGACCTCAACTGACAACTGACAACATAAGTAAAGGGTTGGCTTTGTGCCAGCGAAATTCGAGTTTTCTCAAAATGTATGCATTTTTCACAAATTTGTCAACCCTCCATGACCCTTGACCTTCGTGAGGGGTCGAATAAATTAGTAATGCATAGAAAGGTGTTATCCTCAGTTGCCTTTATGCCAAATTTGACTGAAAAATTTGACTAAAAAATTTGAGAGAAAAAAAGTTGATTAAAAACCTCTTTCAAAAATTGGCATTGTTTCATACACTTGCCAACCTCTTGTGACCCTTAACCTTTCAAAGGGGTCATCCAAATTAGCATATATTGAATGGTCTTAACATCAGGTATCTCTATGTCAAGTTTAGGCTTGAAGTTGAAAACCGTATTTGAGAAAAGTTTTGTTTGTCAAAATATAGCTATTTTTTTACCTATTTCTGAAACCCGACCTCCCCCCCCCCCCCATCCCCTCTCCCCCCCCCCCTAATAGCCCTTGACCTTTGTGAGGGGACCAAAAAATTAGTATGAATAAAGAGGTGTTATTATCAGCTACGTTTAAGCCAATTTTAGTTGGCAGAACCTTTGATAAAAAGTACAATTATTTTTTTCCTTTTTTTTAACCGCGTTTTTCACACATTTTCCGACCTCTTGTGACCCTTAAACTTGCCTAGGGGTCATCCAAATTAGTATGCACAAAAAGGTCTTACCATCAGGTATCTGTGTATCAAGTTTCAGTTTGAAGTTGAAAATAGTATTTACGGCATAAACAGTCTGTGTCAAAGTATGGCTCCCCCCCCCCCCTTCACCACCACCCCCCCTCCCCTGACCTTGACCTTTGAGCGAGGTCACTGAAATTTGTATGTTTAGAAAGGTTTTGCCACTTTGGCCTTGTTTGAAGTCTGAGGCTTGAATCGTCTCCGAGAAATGCCAACGTTAACGTTTACTACGGACGACGGACAGGCGACGGATGGCCCATTACATATATTCACTTTTGCTATCGCACTGACGTGAGCCGAAAATTGGATGGATTTAACCCATTCAGCCCTGACGCACTACACCAGGAGACGGGTCGACCATGATAATTCCGAAGGGTAGTGCCAGATTAGCTTGGCGTCTGTCGGCGCCAAGCCGCTAATCATTGCGGCACTGCCCTTCCCGGAATTAATCTGTCACTGCCCTTGACTGAATTCACTCTCAATCATGGTCGCCGCCGATCCATCTCCTGCAATTGGTGCATAGTCATTAGATGACGCCTCCAAAATCTGGGAAATACGGCCGTCGGGCTGAATGAGTTAATAATATCAACGACAGAAAGTAGGCTGTACCTACTGACCAGAACAGCGACTGAAACAGCGCAGAAGCAGAGGAGTGCAGATAAATACAAACAGGAGGTTACGCAGCCAAAATGTTATATGCACGCGTTATCAGACACTCAGGGTTTATATCTTATACTAGTACAAAAAAATAAGTTGAAATGTGACAAGTTAGACAATATATTCAACTGAAATGCGGCCGACTCGAAGCGCAACCACGTTCCAAAAGTGACGAACGGCGTTAAACGGATGCAATTCAATGAATTGAGAGTTGCGTCCCCTGAGTACTGAAAGTACCTAGCAGTAGTTCCTTCAAAGGGACCCTGCGTGCATTTATATTTTTCACTACAGTTGAACTTCAAGACACAGCGGTTTTTGTCGCTTCTCTGGTCCGATCCCATGATCAGAGAGTTTATTTGGAAGCTGAAAGTCTCGGCCTAAAACCCTCGACTTTCGTCTTCTACTGAACTCCCTGATTGGACCCTCGAGGCCGCAACAATAACCACTGGCAAATCCAGTCTTACAATACAACTAATAATGTTCATTCATTTTAGAAATGTGCATTTATCATGATTTTCACATGTGTGACGTATGACCAGCAGTTTAATGAAAACATTAAAACTTTGATAGAAAACGGTAGTGTAAAAGTATAGATTATCAGTCTCCTGAACAACATAGGAGCGTGTATTGTCGTTAAAAGTCATAAGCAGATGCAGAAGGTGCCGATTGTGTTAACTCATTCAGCTCGACGCACATATTTCCCACATTTTGGAGGCGTCATGTAACGACAATGTACCAGTTGCAGGAGATGGATCGACCATGATATTCAAGAGCAGCTAATCTGACACTACCCTTGAATTATCATGGTCGATCCATCTCCTGCTGTAGTGCGTCAGGACTGAATGGGTTAACCAATTTAGCCGCCGGGCCGCAGTTCCTAATTTTTAAAGACTATGTACCAGCTTCAGGAGATGGATCGAATGTGATAATTCCAAGGTAGTGCCAGATTATCTGGGTGCCACCGGGTGCCAAGCTAATCTGGCAATATTTTGAATTATCATAGTCGATCCACCTCCTTGCTGTAGTGCCTTGGGGCTAAATGGCTAAACAAGAGAACAATAACTTCATTGTCGGGTTCAATTTTCGTGTACTATGAGCAAGTATTTGCATAATATGAACTTTATGAAATCAGAAAATACAACACAAATCTCACCACAATTTTAGCAAACCCTTCTCCACCCCCCCCCTTCCCCCTGCCACCCCCCCCTCCCTACCCCCCCCCCACCCCCCGCCCCCTCCTGACTACATTCATTTTTCAGTTTTGTTCCAACACTCTTTTTTTTTAAGCCTTGCTGGAAGCATTTTAAACACTCGTGCAACCATCAGAATCGCCTTTTTCCAGTGTCTATTATCTACCCCCAAAACAACTTTTTGGGAGCATTTCTGTGATGGATAGAACGACTAAACAAGTGTGTGGCGGTAGAGGGGAGGAGGGTCTATCAGCTCCACTAGAACATCAATCTTGGTTGTGAGAATACTGTCAAAAATGTATTGACTGTCAACATATCTGAAAACACTCTCGTAAGTGAGCATACTGCAGACGGTCATCAACAATACCGATCATTTATTTCGAAGATGTTAGCGATTTTATTTCCAGTATCCCTTATTGGCGTACGGAGGAAAAGATCGCAATTACAAGTTGCATATTCACTGGTACATAACGACACAATCATTCTGTGTCAATTGGCCGTTACTAATCAGTAAACATCACATACCGTTTAACGCGAGAAGACAGTTAAGAGAATTACATGGGGACTACAAGCAGATAACTTCAAGCGGTCTGCAACAGCCCTACATAATCAGTATGCAAAGGCCATCGGGCCGACGTCAGCCGCCGTTGTCTCGCGCACGGCCGTGCGCGGGCCAACGGCGGCCGACGTCAGCACGACTGCCTTCTGCGCATTTGGCATCGGCTGATCTGTAGCTCTCGTGAAATGCAATCCAGCGGCCATGCACGGTGCATGCATTTTCAATTCGGCACTACGCAGGTCTCCATTTTCAAACAACGCTACAGACTAACAAATAAT
>BTPG01000006.1:174257215-174454715 GCA_036245525.1 Semisulcospira habei | reverse complement strand
AAACAGTCGATACTTTTTTCTGTTAGGTGGATGACCATTGTTTGTTAACGTCCAGAAAGCCACTAAGACATACCCTGGACGTTCCCGTCCAGTGCAATGGTAAAGAACGTGCAGTCAAACCTTGAGCAAGAGCAGGAAACGAAAGGGTTGCGTTCTCTCACAATATCGTCACATTAAGAGGATATGATGGTGCAAATACAATACAATAATAAGAAACGGTTGTGTTCTGTCACAATAAAGTCGTCACCTCGAGACGCTACGATTATGCAACCAAAAAAAAAAGAAGATTTTTTAAGTCAACTCACGTGGGGTAGGTGTACTGGGGGCCAGAGCCGAAGAACAAGTCCCCGTATTCCGCCCAGTGAAGTTCCTTAAGAAGGGACGGGTCCCTGATCCAGTCGCAGGTGTTCTGCTTGTTCCCTCCTCCCAATAAGCTGCCGAAAAAGCGTGTCCGGGAGGCAAGAGATCCCTGGGCTGTGATGACGTCACAGGTGGCCACCAGCAGCATCAGGGCCGATACGATACGGATTGGATTCTGCAGAGAAAATGAGGAGGAGGTTAGAGAGCTTGACTGAGAGTGCCGGCACCGCTTAGCAACGGTACACCTTGCGTAATTGCTTGCGCAGGGGGTGTAGGTTATTTTGTTTGGACTCATCCCTCGTCCATAGTTGGTATACTGACGAGCAAAACAAATGCACTAAAGTGTTTCTGATGATTTAAAAAAAAGTCGCATTTCCGCTTTTGCTCGTCAGCATATGTTTTATAGTCCGTGATCATCGCAGCAGATGAAAACAGCCGACCATCATTGTTTACGGATTGACAAGTGCAGCTTGACGTTGAAAACATGAGAAGGATAAACTGAAAGAAAAAATTGTCTGAAGAAAAAGTGTAACTTACCATGATGTTTTCAGTGTAATGAAACAGTAGCAAACAGAGAGCAGAATAAGTTTGTTACCGAGTTCTTCTCGATATTGCCCGCCCTGTAAAACTGTCAGACCGACCGCGTTATAAACACTCTCATAGCCCACCCTCTCCAGCCGTCGCACCAATCACAGCGCGGCTAACAAATTGACGTCATAGAGGGGGGTGGGAGGTACACTGAGAGCACTTCCGTCATTGCAGCCGACTTGCGCGCAATGAAGAACGATGGATTATTCTGCGGATACAGTCTTGACGTTTGACAGACTGCCCACGGCGGCTTGAGGTTGGGCATTATATCATTTGTCCTGTCTACAGGGTGTGGAAACCCACACTATTTATGTTCCATGACAGCGGCTAACAGCCTCTCCAGAGGCGTGGAGCCGCTTTAGGGAACACAACTCGCGTAGGTTTCATTGGTCTGATGTTATGTCTTGTCCCACGGTGAGTGAGGACAATGTTGTAAATGTGTTGGGTAAAGTGCAAAGGAGCACAATCCTGTTTGGAGATAAATTATTAAACGTCGACAGACACAGCTTTTTGTTTTGTTGTGTTGTTAATGTTGTGTCATCGAATTCGTTGCCATCGACCCTGTTTTTGATGTTGTTCTTGCTGATGATAAAGCCATAATGTCGAAAATGACAGAAAAGCATACCAATACATTATGATAGTTGTCTTGATTTAGGTTACAAACAAGTTCACTTAAGACACACGTTTGGTGATGTAGGCAGACAGTACAAACAAACGAACAATCAAGAAAACAAACAAACAAATAAACACAAGCGACCGTTGTAGGGTATGCAAACAAATGAAAGGGACAGATTTAGGACTGCTAAATTGCACCAAAACGCAAAACAGATTTTGAATTTTTTTTTAAAAATGCGCTGTTAAAACAGCAGCAACGACCAATGCAAAATAAAATTTATTTAAAAAAAACAAAAAACAAACAAACAAACAAACAAACAAATAAAATTTTAAAAAATGAAGCACTATGCACAGTGACATGCACTTTGGAACCAGGAAAGCAGTTATCCTTCATTTGACCGCCCACGCCGCAGTGATTAATTAATTTTATTTTCATACTGCACCATGAATCAGCAACAACAACAAAAACTGCATTCGCCTGTGATGGCCTGTGATTTTGGACCTTACGGCTTTTAGCCGTAAAATCCAAAGTCACAGGTCAGCACACAGTAATTTTTATCACTGACATCTATTTAGTAATGACGGCAGAAAGAGCCCGTACTATTTGGGCGGTGACGCGTCATAAAGTAACTGACACCGTTTGATCTTTTTGATGGCCTTCCGTCTACCTGCCATCAAGCGGGGGTGAGACGCGTTGATCCGTTTTCTGACACATGACAGACGCTTTTTGTGCTTAGTTTACATCTGTAATGTGAATGATTGATCGGTGGTTTGTCCTTCACGGCAGAGCCAAAGGCAGGAGAAGAGGAAAACAGTTTACTTGTAAACAGCACACTTAGTGAAGCCACCTGACGTGGGCCGAAAAGACGCACTGCCGTAGGCGCGTTAAACAAGTACCCCTCAGCTACCAAACCTTTCACTGCACAATGCCCCCACTCCTAAACCTCTTTCTCATTTATCTGGCGTGCTTTTGACTGACGACATAATTGTTATTCATGACGAAACACTGGATTCAGTAGTTGGCATTATTAATGGCGATCTACTGACAGCAGAATCTACACGTTCCTCACTGTAAGCACCATTACATCTGCATAAGTCACGGAGTCTCATGATGTAAAACCGCAGGTATTAAGGAGAGTCTATGCCTCTTGTTCCATTATTTCTGATTTTTAACAGACTCTACAAGCCTCTCAGCCATAACAAAAAGCCAGACTAAAAGGTAACTGCTCAGGGAGTGAAATAAAAAATGAATGAATAAATAAATAAATAAATAATATTTAAAAAATACCAAGGAAGACATAAACACTCGGAAAGACCAATTACAACACAATTCATGTTGTAGATTGTATTCTATTTGTCTTTTCTGAGCGTGTTTCTTTTTTAGTTGTGATTTTCTCACAGCCAGAACGTTATGTCTGCAAGAGGCATACTTCCCAATAAGCAAAAGACCCTTGAGTCGACGTCGGTCGCATTGGGCCCGCGCACAGCAGTGCGCGGGCCCACTGCGGCTGACGTCGGACCGAGGACCTATGCTTACTGTGTTTTTCATGAGTCCCCGTGGCAGGGGCTTATGGCAATCTACATGTAAGCCTTTTGTTTCACAGACTTTGTATGAAATGTATGTGCTGCTCTGTTGCCGGGAAAAAGGTCAGCTCTTTTGGGATCTTTAGAGGCGGTCTAAGGCATGACTGATATCGTGTTTGGCAGTACACTGGCATCATATTTCATAGATGTTGGCTTGTCATAATACACTTAATTTTTGCCTGCTCTGCGAATAATTAAGATGCACTTAATAGACCTAACTTGCCGGTATCGTTCACACACACACACACACACACACACACACACACACACACACACACACACACACACACACACACACACACACACACACACACACACACACACACGCACGCACGCACGCACGTGCATCTGTTTCATTCGCACGCGATCTGGCACGCGCATACCGCGACAGTGGGACATCAGGTCAATGAGTCACTCGCATACACATTCACACTCTGACTAAAGTGGAGGGCTGTACGGACTTACTACAGATCCATTGTGACAATCAAGTACCCCTCAGCTTTCATAACACACCCATCCCCTAGGCTTACCACATTCATCAGCGTATACACACGGCGATGGACGTAGCTGTGTTTCACGTGACGACACACTAGCGTATAGTTGGGCTTTATTCATGTATATGTCTGTGATTTT
Source organism: Semisulcospira habei (assembly GCA_036245525.1). NCBI lineage: Eukaryota > Metazoa > Mollusca > Gastropoda > Semisulcospiridae > Semisulcospira > Semisulcospira habei. Next base: position 174,450,935 of record BTPG01000006.1, on the reverse strand, counting down.
GGACAACACCATTTGGAACCAAAATCACCGACCTGCCTCATTTGACAATCTACAAGGTTCAGTGCAAGATACAACAAGATTTTTTTTTTTTATTGAACTCATTCAACCCCAAGGCCGTATTTCCCAAATTTTGAGGCGTCATCTAACGACATGCACCAGTTGCAGGAGATGGATCGACCATGGGCTGTCCGTGGCGCAGTGGTTAAGGCGCCTGCCACCAATGCTAAAGATGCGAGGTTCGATACCGGGTCCCGGCGTCGGAGTTTTCTCCTCTTGTAAGTGTCACCGTTAATTCGGGCGGATCGTCGGGAGTTCTTTCTCCGGGTACTCCGGCTCTTCCTCCCCCTCCCCTGTGGTACCGGTCTCAGGCCACTTTATAAATTTCAAATACAAGCGATCAAAATTTCCGAAACGTCAGTAGCTGAGCTGACTCTTCGCACCACGTGAATGTCCTGTGTTTTTCTTGTGCTGTGTTTGTCTTCAGAGTGAATGCGTGGGTGTCACGTGAGCGTGCGTGTTGGGTTCAGTTCGCGGCGCTTTGAGCCGATTCGCAGAATTGGGTAAAGCGCCTATATAATAACCGGTATTATTATTATTATTATTATTATTATTATTATTATGATAATTCAAGGATAGTGCCAGATTAGCTTGGCGCCAACAGGCGCCAAGCTAATCTGGCACTACCCTTGAATTATCATGGTCGATCCATCGTCTGCATTAGTGCGTCGGGGTTGAATGAGTTAACACCTTCACTGTCAGAGGTTGTTAACTCCACGGCGGTTAACTCCTGTGATCCAAAGAACAAGAACGCAAAAAGATGTCATGTCAGTAAGAGGCACAGATCCACACGAACCCCCGCAAACTGTTCGTTCAAGAGAACCTGTCTTTTGCAGTTGGATCGTGATCATTTTTCTCTCAGTAGCAAATGGGTTAAAGCATTTCATTCCCAGTATCAACTGCGCCAAAATGGCCGATGGACCATCAAGGTCATTCACACGATCTCCGACCTCAGTGGACATAAACTGCACCCAGAATTACGATGCTCAGCACCAACAGTGAATGAATGAATGAAAGAATGAATGAATGAACGAATGTTGAACCTGCTGAGGGCTGAGAAGTCACACTACCAAACAATCGTATCACTGAGGCAGTACCTCTCAGCCAGGCGAGCAACACTCCCTTTCAGTTTTAGCCCCTCTTCGCCAATACATCTGTCTTCTTTAACCTGTTACATCCTGAGGTTGATTAAAAAAATTAAAAAGCTTGTCCTATGAAGTCTATATTACAGATTAGGAGATAGATCAAGCATTTAAGTTCAAGGGTGGTGTCAGAATAGCTTGGCGCCTGAGGCGCCAAGCTATTCTGGCACCACCCTTGAACTATCATAGTCACATTTGTTTAAAGCCTAGAGTGCATCAGGATGAAAAGGGTTAAACTAGGGCACATTTTTTTCAAGTGTAAGGCGCTGAGTACTGTGACGACACTCAAACGTACGTTCACTGAATTTCGGGCTTTCAGCTTAATAAAGTCCGACTGAACGTGTCAGTGTATGCCGTCACAGCTAGCGTGATGAGTACTGAGGTTTTGTTTGCAACCAACGACTCCCAACAACGAACGAGAGCGACGTCACGGCGGATTACATAACCAGCTCATGTGCCAAAAGCATAGACAACACTCCAAACATCTCCAAGACGCATAGACAACGCTCCAAACTTCTCCAAGAGGCATAGACAACACTCCCAAACATCTTCAAGAGGTATGATAACACTCTCAAACATCCCTAAGAGGCATAGACAACACTCCCAAACATCCCCAGGAGGCATAAACAACACTCCAAATATCTCCCAGATGCATAGACAACACTCAAAACATCTCAAAGACGCACAGACAACACTCCAAACATCTCCAAGAGGTATAGACAACGCTCCCAAACATCCCCAAGACGTATAGACGATGCTTCCAAACATCCCCAAGAGGCATAGACAGCACTCCCAAACATCCACAAGAGGCATAGACAGCACTCCCAAACATCCACAAGAGGCATAGACAAAACTCCCAAACATCTTCAAGAGGCATAGACAACGCTCCAAACATCTCTAAAGAGACGGACAACGCTCGAAAAAATCCCCAAGACGCATATACAACACTCCAAATATCTCCAATAGGCCCAAACAACGCTCCAAACATCCCCATGACGCATATACAACACTCCAAACATGTCCAAGAGGCCCAGACAACGCTCCAAATATCTCCAAGAGCCCCGACAACGCTCCAAACATGTCCAAGAGACACAGACAACGCTCCAAACATCTCCAAGACGCATAGGCAACGCTTCAAACATCTCCAAAAGGCCCAGACAATGCATGCTTCATACATCTCCAAGACGCATAGACAACGCTCCAAACACCTCCAAGAGGCATAAACAACACTCTCAAAAATCCCCAAGAGGCAAACAACACTCCCAAATATCCCCAAGAAGTATTGATAACACTCCCGAACACTCCCAAGAGGCATAGACAACACTCCCAAACATCCCCAGGAGACATAAATAACACGCGAAACATCTCCAAGAGGCATAGACAACACTCAAAACGTCTCCAAGAGGCATAGACAGCACTCCGAACATCCCCAAGATGCATAGACAACACTCCAAACATTTCCAAGATGGTATAGACAACGCTCCCAAACATCCTCAAGAAGTATAGACGATGCTCCCAAACACCCCCAAGAAACGTAGACAGCACTCCCAAACATCCACAAGAGGCATAGACAACACTCCCAAACATCTCCGAAAGGCACAGAGGGTGCTCCAAACATCTCCAAGAGGCATAGACAACGCTCCAAACATCTCTATGAAGCATAGACAACGCTCCAAACATTTCCAAGAGGCATTGACAACGCTCCAAACATCACCAAGAGGCATAGACAACGCTCCAAACATCTCCAAGAGACACAGACAACGCTCCAAACATATCCAAGACGCATAGGCAACGCTCCAAACATCTTCAAGCAGCATAGACAGCACTCCAAACATCTCCAAGCAGCATAGACAACGCTCCAAACATCTCCAAGCAGCATAGACAACACTCCAAACATCACCAAGAGGCCCAAACAACGCTCCAAACATCTCCAAGAGGCACAGACAACGCTCCAAACATCTCCAAGATGCATAGACAACGCTCCAAACATCTCCAAGAGGCATAAACAATGCTCCAAACATCTCCTAAAGGCACTGGAAACGCTCCTAAAATCTCCAAGACGCATAGACAACACTCCCAACATCTCCAGGACGCATAGACGCCACTCCAAACATCTCCGGGCTCATGAGGATCTAAACGTCATGGAGATGTTCGGAGTGTTTATCCGCCGTGACTGACTGACTGACTTCGCTCTGGGTTGTTGTTGGGAGTCGTTCGAAGTAAACGTAACCTCACTATTACTAATTTTATACAGAAGGTCGTGCGGCCCTTGAGAAACATAACATTTAATCTTCTTGGATCGTCACAACTGTACTGAACTCATGCAGGTCACCCTTATGAGCCCTCAAGGCTCGAACGGAAGGTCCAGTAACACATTTAAGACGTGCCGCCTCCGTATAGGCGGCTTATGCCGCGTATCCGGAGGCGGCACGTCTCGAATGAGTTAAATGTGCACGGTATGCTCAGCTGAAAATCGTTTTTGTCTGTAGTTCTGTCTGTAGGTCTGTCTGTAGGTCTGTCTGTAGTTCTGTCTGTAGGTCTGTCTGTAGTTCTGTCTGTAGGTCTGTCTCACATCGTTGCATAGTTGATCACTTCTTAACCCATTTACCCCCAACTCCCTACAGCAGGAGATGGATTGACCATGATAAGTCAAGTGTAGCGCCAGATTAGCATAGCGCCACCAGGCGCCAAGCTAATCTGGCACTGCCCTTGAATTATCATGGTCAACACATCCCCTGCAACTGGTACTGACATGGTCGTTAGGTGACACCGCTTCCAAAATGTGGGAAATGCGGGCTTGGGGTTAAATGGGTTAACACGGGCAGCAGCGTGCACTCAAGTCATGTTATCGTTTAGATTCTCCTAAACAAAACCACACAAAAATGACTGACACACTGAAATCTTACTTATAAGATTCCCAGGACGTATCGTTTTCGATTCTCATCAGCCATTTCTTAACCATGGGGGTGGAGGGGGGAGGGGGAGAGGGGGGAGGGGGGGGGACAACAACAAACGTTTTCCATCCTGAAATCGAGTCAAAATATCTTTGTGTTTGCCTGTCCCACATTTGCCGGGTCTCATCCCATCGTACGCACAACGCCGGGGTGCCTCGCCCCATGACAGCAGTAGCAGGAATTTTACATGCTTCAGTTATTGAACAACAATTTTTGTTTTTAAAACTGCGGCTGTATTCAATTTTAATGTTTAAAGCGTCTGTATTCATGTCGCTTTCACGGGCGGCACACGGCCTCGCCCCGTTGCGGCGCGCACGATGGCCGGGTGAGATGGAACGTGGGACAGGTAAACTCAAGATAGACCTTTTGACTCGAGTTCGGGGCGGAAAACCTTTAATTTGTTTAAAATTAGTATTAGTAGTTTTACTAGTTGTATTAGTTTGGCTAAGAAAATGGTTGAGGAGAATCGAAAATAATGCGAAGTAGGATCTGATTTTAGTGCCGTGTCTCGTGGAGATCTGTATAGGAGAATCAGTCGAAATCATGATAACACAACTCGACTGCATGCCGGATTCTCCCACGTTGTCTATGCCTTGGTGCCGCTATATTTAATGCATGTACTATCCCAGCGCGAAACGGCCATCGAGCCGACGTCGGCCCGACTGATGGACCTTTCAGACAGTTACGCATTCAGATTGGGTATTGGTCTTCAACCCCACGCACGTATTTCCCAAAGTTTGGAGCTGTCATCTAACGACTATGCACCTGTTGCAGGAGATGGATCGACCATGATAATTCAAGGGCAGTGCCAGATTAGCTTGGCGCCGACAGGCGCCAAGCTAATCTGGCACTACCCTTGAATTATCATGCTCGACCCATCTCCTGCTGTAGTGCGTCGGGGCTAAATGGGCTAAGAGTTGACACGTTCAGTTATTAACGATCATATTAGTCATGCCTGTCACTGCTTTGTGCGTGTGTTTGCTCGTTTGTTTGTCAGTCGTTTGTTTGTTTGTTTGCAATCTGTCTGTGTGCCTACGGGCCTGCCCGACCGTCTGCTTGTCATTTTTCTCTGTCACTCAGCTGTTTTTTACCTGTCCGCCGTCAGTCATTTTCACTGACAGCCCATTAGTTTGTTCCTGTCAGTGTTTGTTTTTGGTCTTTATACAAAATAATAATAATAATAATAATAATAATAATAATAATAATAATAATGATAATAATCATCATCATCATCGTCATCATAATAATGGGTAGACCATCGAAAGCCGATGATGTCGTCATTGTGCATGACTTCTATTTGTGGGTGCGGGTGTGGCTGGCCAAGCCAATCCTGGAGCCACACCTGCGAGGGCAATGGGCGCACAAGAACATAGCTGTGGGGAGAGTCGACGCTGTCTTTCTGTGAGCTCTGGCACTGGTGATCTTTTCGCATCGATTGTGTTCAAAGAGCGTGCAGGCTTTCCTGTTTGCGGCACGCCAGCCAGATCTGTCTTGCGCTTGGGCTTCAAGTTCCTTTACCGGGAAGACGCAGTACTTGAGGCTGTCTTTTATGCAGTCTTTGAAGCGTTTCTTTGGCCGTCCTTGCTTCCTGTGGCCTTTTGAGAGTGCGCCATACAGGAGTTGGCGTGGCATGCGAGAATCATCCATGCGTATGACATGACCTGTCCAGCGGAGTTGTGTCTTTAAGATCAAGGCTTCAACACTCGCTAAGCCAGCATTGTCCAGGACTTCCAGGTTTGTCACCTTGTCTTGCCATTTGATGCCCATGAGTGAGCGCAGGGATCACATGTGGAAACGTTCAAACTGCTTGAGGTTCTTTCTGTACAGCGTCCATGACTCACAGCCGTAGAGGATACTGAGGAGGACTACTGCCTTGTAGACTTTGATCTTGGTGAAGAGCTTGACGTTGTTGTTGTTCAACACACGAGTGTGCAGACGATCCAGGGCTTGGCTGGCTTTGCTGATGCGAGCTGCGATTTCGTTGTCGATAGTACCGTCAGAAGAGATGATGCTCCCCAGGTATCTGAACTGGTCGACAGTCTTTAGCTCGGTGCCTTCAATATACACTTTGGGTGTGTGTGTGTGTGGGGGGGGGGGGGGGTGCTCTTGTGCCTGGGACTGGTTGGTGCAGGACCTCGGTCTTGTTGAGACTGATGGTGAGGCCAAACAGTCGAGAGGCTTCTGTGAACCTGTTGACGATGGTCTGGAGGTCAGACTCCGTGTGCGTATCAGCGCACAGTCATCGGCAAACAGCGCCTCAAGGATCAGTCTCTCGATGGTCTTAGTCCCGGCGTTCAGTCGACGGAGGTCGAAGAGAGAGCCGTCTAGTCTGTACTTCAGGTACACTCCCTTCTCAAGGTCGCGTACTGCATGGGTCAGGACACACGTGAAGAACAGGTTGAACATCACGGAGGCAAGAACACAACCTTGTTTCACACCATTGGAAATGTCGAAGGGTGCGGATGTGTTGCCGTTTGACTGGACAACTCCTACCACTTTTTAATCAAGGAAGAAGCGGATGATGTTGGTGAACTTCCTGGGGCAGCCGAGCTTTGCGAGGATGACCCAAAGCGCTTCTCTGTTCACGGTGTCGAGTGCTTTGGTCAGGTCTATGAGACGGCGTAGAGGTCCATGTGCTGCTCAGTGCATTTCTCCTGGGCCTGTCTCACAGAGAAGACCATGTCGACTGTGCTGCGGCCGGGTCTGAAGCCACACTGAGCCTCTGGAAGTGATCAGGCGGTTGAGGATGACTCTCGCGAGGACTCCTTGCCAGCGATAGACAAGAGTGAGATCCCTCGGTAATTGGCACAGTCTGCTTTGCTGGCCTTGTTCTTGAACAGGGAGACGATTGTAGCATCTCTGAATTCCTGTGCCCAGATGCATGTTAGAATGTTGAGGGAGGCATCAATGGTCTCTGAGGCCCAGCTGCTGTGAAGAGCTCTGCGGGGATGCCGTCCATGCCTGCAGCCTTGCCGGGGCTAGTCTGGTTGATCGCTTTCTTGACCTCGTCCAGGGTGGGTGGGAGGTCAAGGTCATCCAGTGTCGGCTTCTGAGGAATCATGTCGACAGTCATGGAAGGCAGGTTGAGCAGATTTGGGAAGTGTTCTCTCCAGCGCCTTTGTCCTTCAGCAAGGTGAAGCCGGCCGTCAGAAGAAAAGAGAGAGGTTGTGCTGGGTCTGGCAGGGCCGTAGACAGCTTTCATAGTGCTGAAAAACTCCTTGGAGTTGTTGGATTCATCAAATTGTTGAAGTTTTTTTTTTTTTTTTTTTTTTTTTTTTTTTGCCTTGCTGTCCCACCAGGTGTCCTGCATGGTTCAAACTGAGTTGCGGTGCTCTCTCTGGGCTTTTCTTTGTAGGTGTTTGAAGCGGTCTTTCTTGGACATGGAGTTGATGTCATTCTGCCACTCGACGAAGGCACTGCGCTTCTGCTCCAGTATATAGACTGAGTCATAATAGACTGAGTTTTTAATGGCATAGCGGCGCGGCCCTTTCACTGGCCGGACTGGTCCACACAGGCAGTGAAGCAAGCTCGGCGGAGCAGTTTACAACAAATAAGGGCCACACACACGGAAACAAAATTGGAACAAAATAAACACACAAGCACTCAATAGATAAACACTAGCTCGCACCAAGTAGGCACAATCCTAACACGAAAAACACTTATACTGATTTCAGTCAGTGCATCCGACACGCACATCAGTGATATACTGAAGTCACCATCAGACCTTGACCCAACTGACTCGAGTTTTAGTCGAGACTAAGCTAATTCTGATAAACCACCTTGAAAAGATGGATCTTCAGATTTGTTTTGAAAGTTGTCAGTATAGGGGATAGATGGACATACAGTGGAAGCAAGTTCCACTATACGGGCCTGATAAACGAGGAACGCGCCCCAAAAGGTCTTTAGGTAGACTATGGGCTGCTTGCGCTGCGACGATTCCAGTACGGCGGAGTGTGTACGCACAAATGATAACGTATCCACAAAATGTGATGACGTAGTCCACCGCTGCTATCGTAAACAACATGGCGATCACAAACAAGTGACGGCTATTTGAAAGAAAAAGGAATCTCCATCAAGCGCCATGGGGACTGGTTGTAGTTCAGGACACAACAATAGTACGGATAATTCACATTTATTATGTATTCTATTCTTTTTGTTTTCCTTTTGGAAATTTTGAAGTCTTTAGCGCTCCTGCAAATTGCAGTGTGCACTTAATCACTTTAAAAGTGTAATACTGAACACAGCTGAGAAAGTATTTCATGAATTAGGACATCCTGCACTCAAAATAGTCCATAGACCGTACATTGCACACGAAGGCTGTTCCACCAGTGGATGGTTCTCAAAAAAATAGATATTTTATGTTAGACTGTACAGCAGAAAGGAATACCTGTAGCAGCATGTGAAAGGAATGGGGTGCATTCCAGATGGTTATGGTGGGATGATCTGGCTGATGGCTTGGGCATTGAAGTGTAATTGCTGTGATGTGGGTGGATCCATGGTGGAACCTGTAGAGAGTTGTCAGTCGTGTGTTGGCTCACCTGGATCAGACTGAGTGATCATACTGATGCTAAATGCTTCAAATTTGTACACTGCCATATATGCAAGCTACATTATAGTACTTACAGGATATTGACCGATAGCTTTAGTTCAAGGGTGGTACCAGAATAGCTTGGTGCCTAGAGGCGCCAAGCTATTCTGGCATTAATCTTGAACTATTATAGTCAATTTTATTTCACTCACTGGTGTATTCTGAATGATAAGGGTTAAAGGGTGGTCAGCATGCTTGGTGTTTGCTGATGTGAAAGAGAAAGTTTTAAAAGTGCATGTTGTTATTGTATTGACACTTTGCTGCTGGTTGGTGTTAAAATGTTTATTGGCTGAGGTAATTGTACTTCTTGACACATTATCTTCAGGATTAAGGGTAGCAGAGTTCAAATAGTTTTCCGCAGTATGTACTGCCTAACATAATAAGTTAATTTATTGTGCTGTGTGTTGCAGGTGTGTCCAAGAAAGCGCCAGTTGTACCAGGCCTGAAAATCGTCATCGTTGGTTAGTCATGGATGTATGGTCTCATTAGGATATTAATGAAGATTTCACTGAAATAGTCAACATTTTTCACATTTTTGCTATTTAACCCTATGGCATTGGTAGCAGTTTTTGTCACAATGATTCCTGCAGGAATCCTTGTGAAAAAAACAGCTACAGACAGCCAAAGGTTAACTATTTTGTAATACACTGAACCCTAAGGTTGAAATTCCTAAATGTAGATGTTGTCCTTTGAAAACTTCATACCAGCTAAAAAGCTGTATCCGCTTTAACCCATTTATCCCCACGACCATTTTTCTCAAATTTTGCAGGTATCACATGACACCTATTTACAGTTGCAGGAGATGGATTGACCATGATAATTCAAGGATAGTGCCAGATTAGCTTGGTGCCATCAGGTGCCAAGCTAATCTGGCACTACCCTTGAATTATGATGGTCCATCCATCTCCTGTTGTAGGGCGTCGGGGCTAAATGGGTAGTGCCAAAATAGCTCAGCACCTAGAGACTCCAAACTAATCTGGTGCCAGTCTTTAACTGTCATGGTCAATCTATATTTTGTTATTGTATTTTGGCGGTAATGGTTAAAGGGTCAGGTCCTAAAGGTGTACCTTCGATTTATTCGCAAAACAGGCAGCTCTATGCTTTCAAGCTGATGGCTAGGATTCAAATGACTCATCAGGACTGCGCACACGTTTATATAGGCCGGCTGACGGTTTAAGGAAGTCTTTGTCATCTGTTTTTCAGGTGACTGTGAAGTGGGAAAGACCAGCGTTTTCTTGCGATTTCTTCACAACCAGTTTTCACCACTGTACATTCCTACCAAGAAAGTCAACATTGGTGAGGCTATGGACTGAAAGTCATTTCTCAGTTGTGTTGCTGAACATAGTTTTTAAAAAAGGGTAATTTGCCACAGTGGATTCACACTAGATACAAGGTATTTATAACTGTGCAACTGAAAAAGCCACCAAATAGTAAATATAATGTGTGAAAATTATTATTATTATTTTAAACAGTTCTACTTCCAGTACTAGCAACAAGTTTCCCATGGGGATGTTGGTTGATGACTAGGTATCACTTTCGTGAGAATAGACAAAAGTTTACTTCTTTTGATAAAACTTTATTTTTCCGATAAAACTTTACTTCTCAGGAGTTTGGACATTCACGTCATCACAGTCATAGTTTAATTTCAATCTGCCACTCACATTGCTAATAACTGCAAGAATCACTGCACACAGAAAGTGAATGTTAAAATAGTATATTTAAAACCAAATTAGAAATGAAAGCCAAAAAAAAAAAAGGGGGGGGGAGGGGGGGGGGGGGGGGGGAAGAAAGCATACACATATAATATTTATAATGAAGTTCATGAAGAGCCCAGAATAGCATGGCACCTGGCCAGGTGCCAAGCTTATCCATCACTATCCATCACTACCCTTGAACTGTCATCCATCACCAGCTGTAGGTTTATTCGGGGATCCCAATTCTTAACGAATTTGTAGCTTTCACTAGTTTCAGTGAAAAATTAAATTGCATTTCCCTGAAGATAAAATCAGCTCCATGAAAAAAGACCAAAAAATTGCACTGGCCGGCAATATGTTGCAAGAGCAGATGGAATGAGTTGTTTGACTGAAAGTGTCACGCAAATTATTGGCAGGTGAGTCTGGAACAGTAGAAGGTTGCTCTTTCTGCATATCCAACTATCATCATGCCCTGTTCCGACATGGTAGCGAAGAATGCCTCTGAAGCAAAGAGTACTAATAAATACCAGGGGCCAGTTGCATGAGCGAGCGTAGTCCTGCACCTGCCACTAAGCAAGGTGCGCCGCTATAGCGGCACACCTTGCTTAGTGGCTGGTGCAGGACTAAGCTCACTCATGCAACTGGCCCCTGGTAAACAAGTGGAATTTGGTCACGGCACATTGGTAACCTCAAGACTCCCTAGATTTTCAGGGATTCTTCAGTTTGAGCATTGAGACACCTGTTTATGGGGCTGAGTGAGTTAACTGCTTTGTGCCTGCAGCTGTACAGTACTGGTGGCCACAAGCACAAAGTGGTTGACAACACATGTGCTGTTTGCAATTTTCAGACAATGTGGTACAGAAAGTGAATCAGCCCAGCCATGCCTTGGTGTCGTTCACACTGTGGGATGTGCCAGGACGAGAGGAGATTGATCTTCAGCCGACCTACTTCAGGGACATGGATGCCTTGATAGGTGAGTGTAGTGGACAACCCCTTCACAGCCAGTGGACACGTGCAGATTGTGTTTCTGAAATCTTTGTTCATTCAGTGCAAAAAAATCCTGTCCACCCAAGGAACATGTACACAAAGTGTTGTCAGCAAGAGGCCTCAATCCTCATGAGCTCCTGCAACTGTGGGGACTCATGATGATGTATATCTCTTGCATTTGGTTTGTGTTCACATTTTCTTTGCAGCAAAGGGGTTAACCACCATGTGCATGCATCCACAGTGGCTGCTTGTGCGAGGGAGCTAATGCAGCTAACATTAAAAATAATTGTTATTTTGTGGGTTGATGGAACAATGGCTCAAAGCAGTAAGGATTCATATTTTCAGGACTGGTGAGTATAGGCAGGTATGTAACAAGTTAGCAAATGGTCCTTGGGCCAACAGCAGCCAACATCAGCTTGAGGAGCTCTTGCACACTGGACAGAATTATGTTTGCTCAGTAGCTGCGGAGATCGAGATGTACATACTACAGTGAAATCCATTAACTCAAGTGCTACGAGGAGCAGCTGACATACATGACTTGATTTTGCAGCACAAATGCAAGAGAAATTATTTTTGTTTATATTTTGCATGAGCAACAATATTCACCATTGAAACATTTGTTGCAGTACATTTACAAATTTAATATAAGTGCAAATTATAGTTACGAGATTTGTGGCTGCTGTCAAGACCATGATCATCATTTATTTTTTTATACGACATTAATTGCGTATTAGTTATTGTGACTGTATTTTTAAAGAGAGCAATTTGTTAATTTCACATACTGCACTGGCAGAGACACCAACTCTTCTCATTTTGCCGTATTTTCTTTAATTTCTTAAGATTTAATAAAAAAAATAAAAAATAAATTATCTTCCGGCGAAAAAAGCACTGAAATTGTCCGCTAAAAGTTAACAATTTCTCGCTGACTTTGCTGCTCTTATACCACCGAGCCATCGCGTTTCCGTTGAGATAATAAATAACGAGCCAGTCAGAAGTGTCCTCTGATTAGCGCAACCAATTGGAATCTGAAATATACATGATTAGAAATAGTGTGATTTCAGTTCAGTTCAGTAGTTCTTGCATTGGGATTTCGCTGTTTTACACTGTAAGCATGGGTGACAAAAGTGAATTGTTAAAACGTAAAGTGCTGATTGCAGCGGCAATGCTGACACGAAAAAAAGCGAAAACAGTGTATCAGCAGAAGTTTTTGCAACGTTATTGCAAAGACTATCCGTGCATAACCGTGTCCAAAGTGTCACAAGGACATGCTCGCTGTGTTATATGTGAATTAGATTTCAAAATCTGTCATGGTGGATTAGACGATGTCACTAGGCTTTGTGCAACAACTCATCACAAAAGAGAAAAGTGCTGCGCAAACAAAAGCATAAAAACTGACAAGTTTTTTTACTTCAAGCAAAACTGAAACATCTGGAAACATTAAAAGAGATAACTTTAACCTTGAATGACCGAGTTTTATGTTCACGCGAAATCATCCTGTCAAATTTTATTTTTTCCTGTCAAATTTTGAAAATGGTAAGGTCAGGTGGTGAAAGGGGTTGGCATCTCTGCACTGGCCACCGCGCGTAAAGCAAGTTCAGCACAATGCTATACAAGGGAAATAACCTACTTTTATGCCATTCTCCATTTGTACAGCATGCACACATTTTACCTCCCTTGCATCATTCCCCGTTTCAGTGGTTGTGGACCTTACAGACGAGACTAGTATCCGCATGGCACCAGTGTGGAAACAAATAGCACTCAACAGAGCCACATTCACGGGACATGACGACAGAGACACCCATGTTCTACGCACACCAGTACTGCTGCTGGGAAATAAGTTTGATGTGGTGAGCGCGAGTGTTGACGCTACAATGTGCTTTGAAATTAACCCATTTAACACCCTGGATTTTGGATGTGTCACCTAACAACTAGTTACCAGTTGCAGGAGATGGATCGGCCATGATAATTCAAGGGTAGTGCCGGATTAGCTTGGTGCCTTCAGCGCCAAGCTAATCTGGCACTACCCTTGAATTATGGTCGACTCATCTGCTGTAGGGTGTTGGTGCTAAATGGTTGAACAGTCATTGTTAGAGTTATACCATTAAAAAACTGGCAATAAAATAATAATAATAATAATAATATGATGATGATAATAATAATGAGTGATGATGATTTTTAAACCCTTTTTCTCCAGTGTACACAAATTGTGTTTCTGAAATCTTTGTTAACCCTTTTTCCCCAACATCCCATTTCTCAAATTTTGGAGGAGTTGCCAAACAACTGTATACCAGTTGCAGGGGATGGATTGACCATGATAATTCAAGGGTAGTGCCATATTAGCTTGGCACCTGAAGGTGCCATGCTAATCTGGCACTACCCTTGAATTATCATGGTCAATCAATCTCCCGCTGTAGGGACTCGGGGCTAAATGGGTTAATTCAACACCAAAGAGCCCCAGCTGTACTAGGAACACGGATTAGAAAGTGGTGCCAGCAAGAGAAATAGATCCTCATGAGCGCCCGCAACTGCGGGAGCTCATGAGAATCTATTTCTCTTGCAGTTGGATTGTGTTGGCATGTCCTTTGCAGGGACGGAGTTAACCGCATATAGTTTATTATTTATGTAAGGCCTACTCCAATAAAAAGCTTAGGGTTCCACACACACACATGCGCGCACACATATGGAAAGCAAATGTGTCATTTTTCTGGCATCAGTCTAGAAAGGACTTAGATTTAATTACATTTTGTGCTTTTTCAGATTGAAGAGATGCTTCTGGATAGTCTAGCAGTAACAGGTAAGGAAAACCAGACACCGCAATTCATCCTAATCCATTCAGCACTGACACCAGACTGTTTGATCGTGACAGTTCAAGGGTAGTACCAGATTAGCTTGGGACCTGTCAGACACTACCCTTGAACTCTGTCGGTTCATCTGTCTCTGCTGCTTGCTGATTGAATTTTTCAAGTTAAATATAATTGCTAGAGCTTGCTGTCAAATACTTGGACAACACTATTTTGTATAGAGCCCGCAAAAGACACAGCTGGGATGTTTGACAAAGAAACCATGGTTGTCAAGATATGGACAGAACATTTTAACACAACTGCTTTCCTTACACAGTACAGTGGTTGCTTCAATCATTCCTTCATGTTTCATATTTCCTACACATCAGACCTTGGCCTAAAAAATCAGGTCCTTGATCAGGGACATTAGCAGAAAAGCCTTGTTCCTGATCAGGGCCATCTACAGCTAGGGAGTCAAATGTATGCTTGTAAACAGTTGAACACATCAGTTTCAATTTTTCAGAGGAAACAACAGACAACAACGACGGCGAGAGCATGCATACAGAAAGTAGAGAGGGGAGCGCATGTCCAATCAAGCGAAAGAAAGACAAGAAGCTGAACATCGTTAAACCGGATTGTGTCAAGCTCATGGAAAAAGTTATGGATGACTGCTACTTCACTGGCAGGTTGGTGTCGTCATTTAGCCCTTTGGCTGTTGTAGCACTTTTTATCACAGTGATTCCTGCAGGAATCATCATGAAAGAAAGCACTACCGACAGCCAAAGGTTTAGTTCATTTTATACACATTTTCTAGTGTTCACAGCACCAGTGGCTGTGTGCATGAAGGGATTAATCTGTTTATTTTTTATCCTCATTTTGTGCCTTTTCAAGATTCGTCCTGCTGGGAACTTATTTGTGGTGAGCCACATCCCGATACACAGCATAAAGCCGCATATCCGGATGTGGATCACTGCGAATGAGTTAACCCCCTTGTGCTTGCAGCCACCAGTACTGTTCACAGTACTGGTGGCTGCATGCACATGAGGGTTAATCAACTGCTTTGAGTGCATTGTGCAGGAGGTGAATGATCTTGAGTGCTGAAGTTAATGCCTGATCAGCTTGGTGCTAAAATGCATTGTCGTTGTGAATTCACCTCTGTGCACTAGCTGCATTTGATTATTTGCATACAACAAAGTAACCTTCTTGTACTGCAGCTGCTGGTACCATGTACTCATTGTACAGTACTTGCGGCTGCATGCCCAACATAGTTCGGCCATTTACCCCCATTGCCGCATTTTCAAAATTTGGAAGCGTTACCTAACGATTATGTACCAGTTTGAGGAGATGGATAATTCATTGACCATGATAATTCAAGGGTAGTGCCTGATTAGCTTGGCGCCTGTTGGCACCAAGCTAATCTGGCACTACCCTTGAATTATCATGGTCAATCCATCTCCTGCTGTAGGGCTTTGAGGCCAAATGGGTTAGGGCTTAGTTTACCCTGTTGGCTGTTGGTAGAGCTTTTTGTCGCAATGATTCCTGCAGGAATCATCGTGATAGAAAAACTACCAACAGCGAAAGGGTTAAAATGTTAAAATTATCATGTTTGAAAAAGAAAAAGGTAAATAAAAATCTTCAGATGATAATGATACTTTCAAGAAAGTGAAGTTACACCATTTGGTCTAATTCAGCAGTTCTGTTTTATGTGCTGCAAGTTGTAGAACTTCTTATACCCAGGCCGTTTTAATTGGTATCATAGTGCGCGCTAACGTCTCCCATCCTTTGACCAAGGCAGAGGTTTTCAGTTTAAAAAACTGCATTGTGCTATTTGATTTTTGGTAAATTTTCACAATCAAATTTTTTTAGAAAGAAAGATTCTTTACAGATTCGGTGTAGGTTGTAGAACTTCTTATACCCAGGCCGTTTTAATTGGTATCATAGTGTGCGCTAACGTCTCCCATCCTTTGACCAAGGCAGAGGTTTTCAATTTAAAAAACTGCATTGTGCTATTTGATTTTTGGTAAATTTTCACAATCAAATTTTTTTTAGAAAGAAAGATTCTTTACAGACTCTCCCCCCCCCCCTCCTCTCAACCCTCCCCCATACCCCCTACCCTCCCCCATCTCTTCCCTATAGGTCAATTTCATCTGAGGTAGGCCGGATGACCAGGGATCTCAGTTTTCTCTACTTAGTTGATACTATACAACAGTACTGCCAGAGGCAGACCTTGAGATGGTGTAGAAAGTTTGCGACAGCCTTAACACATTAACCCCACGGTCACATTTCCGAGATTTTGTAGGTGTCATCTAACGACTATGTACCAGTTGCAGGAGATGGGGCGACCATGGTAATTCAAGGGTAGCGCCAGATTAGCTTGGCGCCTGATGGCGCCAAGCTAATCTGGCACTACCCTTGAATTATCATGGTCGATCCATCTCATGCTGCAGGGTGTTGGGGTTAAATGGGTTAATACAACAATATCTGAGTCAGGAAACAACGTTCATGTTTTCTTTGGTACAGCGCTATGGTGTCAGCCAAGAGTGGAGACGGCTCTGTGCACCAGGCCATCGTGACCTTTGTGCGGCACATTCTGGAGAAGAGAGACATGCCACGCCGCTGGCAGCCTGTGCCACAGCACGAGAGAATACAGAAATCCAAGGACAGGCCAGCAGACAAGCTGGAGCCAGTGGGAATACCACAGGTTCTTTGTTTGTTGGTTTTATAAGATATGTACATTTATAATTATTTCTTCACTTCTGTGGATCGATCACGGTTTCATGTTGGAAAGAACAGAGTTTTAAGCAAAAGAGGTAAGTAAGTAGGAAAAATGCTTTCAGAGGAGAGAATTGTGCATTATCGACCAATGATCAAAGATCTAGTTTGGTCAAAGCACATAAAAGGATAGGAAAGAGGGATGCACTAAGTAAGTGACTGGAGGCAATGAATTTAAGATAAGATAAACTTTATTGCCATATGCATAAACATTAGGAATTTTTTGCGGCATAACTGACGAGCATCCATGTAAAGATCAACGCATAAAACATACATCACAATCAAGCAGACTCTAAAATAAGATAAATCTATCGCATAATAACCATATTAAGGGAAGGGGTCAAATTTTCTTTTTCCTGAAATCTATTATCATTTCCTTGGTTTTACCAACATGCAAATCCAGGTTGTTGTCAGAACACAGCCTACTAACATGTCTACCTCATCCCAATATGCACTGTCGTCATTGTTATGTACAAAACCCTTGACTGTCGTATCATCAGCAAATTAAACTATGCGTGTGCTATGCATGTGCTATATGGATGTCCCTCTGAAGGGCAGAAGGAGGGAGTGGGGGGGAGGGGGACGGGGGGCAGGGAGGGGGGGGGCGTATCGCATAGTCACTGGATTCCCAGCCCCTCATGGGAATTGAGATCTAGGTCCCCCAAAGGGGGTCCAGATTGTATTGTATTGTATTCAGAGTTTTAAGTCTTTCGCTGACAGTAGCGTTTTTGTTGTTTTTCGGCGAGGATTCCTGCAGGAATCACCACAGCATAAACTGCTGCCGACAGCCAAAGGGTTAAACAGCTGGAATATAGTAAATAAAAACATTCCAGCATGTTTCATTGTCTTGTCTGAAAAGAGTGTATTGAATTAACCCATTTAGCCCCAACACCATACAGCAGGAGATAGATTGACCATGATAATTTAAGGGTAGTGCCAGATTAGCTTGGCGATTTCAATACCATGGTCAATTTTTCTCCTGCACCTGGTACATATACTCATTAGGTAACACCTCCAAAATTTGAGAAATGTGGCTGTGAGGTTAAATGGGTTAACAAAGACTGCAGAAGCACAATCTCTGTCGACTAGCAATTAATTCGTGATGGTATTGATGCGCAACCATGCCAGGTTGACCCTTCGTATGCTGACAGGTGTTTTGAGGGTCAGATATTCTCAAAATTTGAACCTGTGACTGACGAAGAGGTGCACATGATTCTGAAGAAAACTGTCCCCAAGTCTTGTGAACTAGATCCCATGCCCACTTCCCTCGTGTATGACTGTATAGATGTCATTCTTCCCCACATTACCCATGTCATTAATCAATCTCTTCAAACTGGTTCTTTTCCCACGATGTACAAAAAGGCAGTTTTCAAGCCGCTTTTGAAGAAAGCATCTTTAGATCAGAATGACTTTAAGAACTACAGACCTGTGTCAAATCTTCCATTTTTATCAAAGGTCATTGAGAAAGTTGTGCTGTCTCAGATCTTGAAGCATCTCACCATCAACAATCTTTTAAATGCCCTGAAATCAGCCTACCACGCATGGAAACAGCTTTACTGAAAATCATGAATGTCTTGTTGCTTGCACTGGATGATGGTCAGGTGTCTGTTTTAGCTTTGCTGGACCTGTCTAGCGCATTTGATAAGATTGACCATAGCACCCTGTTCTGTCGCCTTGAACGTGTGTTTGGTATCCAGGGACAGGTTTTTGATTGGTTCAGATCCTATTTGTCTAACCGGCCACAGACTGTCTCTGTCTGTGGTCATCTTTCAGTCGCAGCCCCTCTGTGTTTCGGAGTACCCCAAGGGTCAGTCCTCGGGCCTGTGCTCTTCATTATGTATTAGCCCTTTTCCGGTGTCATAGCTGCACACCCAATTTCTCACCTCACGTACTCTGATGACACGCAGTTGTACAAGTCAGGCCATGTTGAGCAGGTCAATGCCATCATCCAGGGTGTGCAACAGTCAGTTTCTGATGTTAGAACATGGATGATAGCCAACAAACTAAAACTGAATGAAGATAAAACAGAAGCCATGCTAGTTTCCTCTACCAGAATATCTTCTTCCTTATCGCAGTCCACCACAATCCTAGATACTGAAGTTAGTTTTCCTGCTCAGGTGAGAAATCTTGACATCACCATTGATTGCAGTCTCTCACTAAAACGACATGTTTTGAATACCTGTAGATATGCATTTATTGAACTGCGTCGCATTAGCTCCATCAGGCATCTTCTCACACCAGAAGCCACTAAAACACTGGTCTGCTCCTTTGTCTTGTCCCGACTCGATTACTGCAATGCACTCCTGTGTGGCTGTCCTCAGTACCTTCTGGATCGACTCCGGAGGGTGCAGAACTCAGCAGCAATGCTTGTTGTCAAGGCAAAGAAGTCAGACCACATCACACCCATCCTGCGTTCACTCCATTGGTTACCTATCACATCTAGAGTACAATACAAAGTTCTGTCCATCTGTCATAAGTGTCTGTCTCCTACTGGCCCTGTCTATCTTTCTGAGCTTCTTCAATTGTACACACCTTCAAGACAGCTCCGTTCCTCAGCAGACATTAAACTACTACGCTTTCTGACTGTGAGAACTAAGTCTTTTGGCGAGAAGTCTTTCTCATACCAAGGACCATTTCTTTGGAATAAACTCCCACAGTCCCTCAGACATGTTGAATCAGCCAGTAGTTTCCGGCAGTCTTTAAAGACGCATTTATTCCTTTAAACGTGCATTCACCATTATAATTTTTCTTTTTGCCAACATTTCGTTGTCGGTGAGGCCTGTCTAGTGTATCCGTTGTTGGTTTTATTTTTACACGTGTCTTTTTGTGTGCGAGCATTTTTTGTTGGGGTGTTCTTTTTTGTTATTCTTATTTTTCTTGTATATCCTGTTGCATGAATGTGTATGTTAGGCACTATATATGTGTTGTAGGATGCAAGGTGGATGTATGTTAGTATGTCATTTGTACGTACGCCTAGAGCTTTTCTGTCGAAAGTATAGGTGCCTTAAAAATATACATTATTATTATTATTATTAAGGAGTTAATGTCAAACCCTTTTCAGATTTTATTTGTATACTGTGGCCATCTTCCAGAGCTACTTATGTTATGAGCCTAACTGTGCACACTTGCTATACCTTTCACAGTTTCTAACAAATTGCCTCCTCTGCGATGTCCACAGTTTGACGCCCTGTTTGAGCAAGGGCAAGTGATTCTGACACGTGTGTCCTCGCTGGCGGTTCACTTCAAGGAGACGCTGACCCAGTTCCAGGAACTCTGCCTATCGGCAGGCGTGTTGGTTGCTGATGACAACAGCCTGGAGAATTGCCTAGTGGGATTGAGGGAGGCCCTAGGGAAACATGACATCAAACTCAAGGTAGGATTTGCCCAATGCGCAAAAGGTCATCGTGCCCAGGGCACAAAAGGTCATTGTGCCGCCATCAGTGGGCCCGCGCACGACCGTGCACAGGTTGACTGTGGATGACGACTGCCCTATGGTCTTTTGCACGCTGGACAGGCATTCATCCCAGTCAGCAAAACACGGGGCCGACATCAGTCCAATGACCTTTGTCGCTGGCAAAGTGCGGCTGATGACCGGATGATCTTTTGCATACTTAGCAGGCTTTTTGTAGAAGTACACATCAGCCACAGTGTATCTTGCCATCTGGGGGTCACAAAGTCTGACCAGTTGTTTGCTTGTGTGACAAACTTGTGATGAATTTAAATAGACTTGTGAAGAAGACTAAGATGTGGATGACTTCAAACAAATTACAGTTGAATGATGGAAAAACTGAGGCCATGATCATTGCTTCCCCAAGGTTGACGAAGACGCTGACACTCCCCCAGTCATTACAAATCTGTGGTGCCACTGTCCCCTTCACCCCCCATGTAAAAAATCTGGGTGTCACACTTGATAGTAGCCTGTCCATGCACCTTCCTGTGAATAACGTTTGCAGATCCGCCTATACTGAAATGAGACGTATTGCTTCAGTCCGCCACTATTTGACACCTGAAGCAACTAAAGTACTTGTCTGCGCTTTTGTTTTGTCTAGATTAGACTATTGCAAATCTGTTTTGGCTGGCTGTTCCCAGTGTCTGATTGGCAAACTCCAGAAAATTCAAAACTCAGCTGCTAGGTTGATTCTTAGAGTCCCTAGATCAGATCATATCACACCCCATCTGTCTCTTTTTCATTGGTTGCCTGTAACAGCTAGGATTCAGTATAAAATGTCATGCATGACTCACAGTTATATTACCTGTTTCTGTCCACACTACCTTGCCTCTCTTCTCCAGCTGTATACGCCCTCAAGACAGAATTTGCGCTCTGCTGCCGACTCTCGAGTTTTACGTATCCCTCTTGTCAAAACAAAGTCGTTCGGTGAGATGTCATTCAGGTACCAGAGCCCAGTTGTTTGGAATGATCTCCCACGTGAACTGAGATACTTGGATTCGAGAGAGGCGTTTAAGCGAGCCCTAAAGTCCCATCTTTTTTCTGTCTGCTACAAATGACGTTGTCACACACCTGTCATGTTAAAGTCATCTCTCTCTATGTTAGAAGTAGTGTGTGTGTGTGTGTCTGTGAGCGCGCACGCACGTACGTGAATGTGAGTATGAGTCCGTAGCGTATCACTTTTGAATGGTGACTTTATAGCTTGTTTACAGGGTGCGTTGTATTTTGTTTTAGTACTTTTTGTAAATTGCGATTTTGTAATTAGTTATTTTTGTACAATTAGTTTTTGTTAAGTGCCTAGAGCTCTAATCTGAGGTTAGGCACTATACAAGTACTCATTATTATTATTATTAAGAAAACAAAAACACCCAGTGTGCAATGTCTTCTAGCTAAACACACCCAGAGTACATGGTTTATGGATGGACATAAGCAGCCATAGTTGGTCCTGCATAAAGCTGTGTGCTGGCTAATTAAGGATGATGTAGCATCAGCCTAAGGAACTTTGCTCACTGGATATTCAGCTGGGAGCCAGACATCTGCGCACATTATGTACAAGTTTGCAATGTGTACTGGTACACTGCACGAGACAGACATGTATGATCCATTGTTTACAGGGCTCCCGCAAGCTTTCACTTCAAGGGTTGGCTTCACCACCACATTTTACTTACTACCCTTGAATTATCATGGGCAATCCATCTCCTTCAACTGGCATGTAGTATATATGTATCACTTCCAAAATTTGGGATTTGCATCCGTGGGGTTAAATGGGTTAACTGTGGTATTCTAATACCCCACAGCCACAGTTTCAAATTTGTGAGTTAATTGGCCTCTGAAGACTAAATTACGGTTCAGAAGACTGGTACCAGAACAGCTTGATGCGAAGTTATTCCAGCAAATACTCCTGAAATATTGGAATGACCATGATGGTTCAAGGAAGAACAGAGGCACCAAGCTGTTCTTGAGTCACCCTTGAACAATCATGATAAACCCATATCTTGTTATAGTGGATCAGACTCAACTGATGAAAAGTGTATACATTTTAGCAGAAAGTTATGTCTGATCAGTCTCAGGCTGAGAATCCCAATGCTGTCAGCCAGACTGAGCAACACGATAGTGAGAGAACTGTGACAGATTACTGGACCTGGATACCCAATAAACAAAATCCAAGTTCATTGTATGCAGGCCACTGGTGGCTTATGTTGGCCGGAGGACCTTTTGCAAACATGGTATTTTCTGTTTTTAGCTGAGACTGAATGACGAGTTTTGCATGCTTGAAGCTAAGGGTGCTGAGGAAGACATGGAAATACCAAAGGATGTGAGATACGCCCTCAAATCATTCAACAAGGAGGTAGGACTTGGGGAATCATTCGAATGTAATCCCCTTGTTCATGCAGCCATTGGACTGTAAACAGTACCTGCGGCTGCATGCACAAGGTGTTAATAAGTGCCCTTGAATTTTAGTGCAGTCCTAGTTCACATTTTGCTTGTTATAACGCCAGATGAACAATTACTTGCGGGTGTTTGTTGCATGGCAGTAATGCTGCTCTTTCCAGTAAGCAATATTTGGCTGATGGCCCGATGACCTTTTGTGTAGTGTGTTGTGACCCTTTAAACACACATTTCTATAGACTTCTGCAAAAATAAATGTTTGTCAAGAAATGTATATGCCAGGGTTATACAGTATTAGAAAAGAAAATTTTGGATGAAATAGTGCTATCATTTATTTTTGGCACATTACAAAACACATTTGTGTTGATTGATTTTTATTGTGTTATTATTATTTATTTTGTTATTTTTATTATTATTATTGTTGTTTCCAGTTTACCGCTGTGTGCCAGACTGCAATGTCAGAGCTCCCCACTTTGAACACGTCCCTTGAGTCCCTCGACAGCAATCTGGCTGCACTTTGCCTGGAGTACCAAGTGCCCCCTCCTCCCGCTCCAGGCCAGAACCACAACAGTGACATCACCACTGACAGCAGTAACAACAACCTGAAGAAAATGTCAGCCATCATCGAGAAGAACCGGGGAAGGATTAATCACGTTCGCCATCAGAGTCAGGACTTAATCAAGAAGATCGAGACAGTGCTGAAAAAGGCCAGAACAGCTTTTGTGTGGTGAGCCTGGAAATGTCCCAGTGTGGGAAAAAATTCCTCCGGCTAATGTTAAACACTGCTGGCCTGCGCGGGCCAGAAGTGCCCAATGTCTGCCCAAAGACCTTTTGCACTAGTTTATGCATATGCCAGCAGCAGTCATTGTCATTCCACAATCCTTTTGTCTGCTGGGATCATGGGTTCATTTCTGTCTCCCATGTACAATACCTCTCTTCACTGAAGCACTACGAGCATTCATTAATAGGATGGTGATATGCGCTGTATAAGTGAACATAAACACCATCATTGTTACGTTTGTGGTTGTGTTATTCTTTTGAAAGCACGTGTGTTGATCATAGGAAAGATCCAATATTCATTTGAGTTATTTTGGCTAAGAATTACGTACTTTTTCAGTAGGATTCATTTTCTTTTGCTTGGAGAATTGCGATCGTTACATTGTTGCTTTAGTCTGACCTCGTTTGACCTAGAAAGTTCTGAAAAAGGGACGATTATTCTAGTGACCTCATATATTACATCAAAGTTGTTGGTTACATTTCGTAAAATTGTATTGATTGTGCCTAGCTGTTAGTCAAAAGCTGTAGTTAGTTCTAGAGTGTTCTTTATAATGAATATTAATAAGTTTTGGTTATGTTTTCTTTTCTGATTGGTTATGTTGTGTGAATTTGCTGGATTGTTCTAGAAATCTGTAATTGTATAAAAGACAAAATTAGGAAATATGTGGGTACATTGTGTGAGAGACACAGTGTGTCAAAAGTGTTGATGCATTGTAGAGGAGACAGTGTATCAGTGTGGATGCATTGTACGAGACAGTGTACCAACATGTGGATGCAGTTGTGGATGCATTGTGTGGAGATTGCTTCGCTGCAATAAAATATTGTTGGAACTGTTACTCCAGTGTGGTCTACAACATTGTGCCACGTGTGACGAGTTGCAGCTTGTCACGACACGCCTGACGGTTAGTTAGTTAGTTATTTGGGTTTAACGCCGAGCAGGCAACTAAGGCCATCTCACGGCGGGGACACGCCTGACGGAGTCAGGGCGTCGTGGACAATGTAAGTGCTAACACTCGAGAAACCCACCCACTCTAAATAAACCACACAACGCCAGTGATAAACAACAAACAAATCCTTTATTACCTACTCTTACTCTAACCCCCACCCCAACCCGCGAACGCCCCACACCCTCACACATACCCACACATGCACTCATATAACGTATTAACACATAAAAAAGATTAACAGATAACAATGACTAACAGGTGAAAATGACTAACAGGTAAAAATGACTAACTGGTGAGAATGACTAACAGGTAAAAATGACTAACTGGTGAGAATGACTAACAGGCGAAAATCGGCAATGGCTATACAAGGCGGGTACTTTGTCTCTGTACAGTGTCCTCTGTCCCACACTAGACAGGGTGGCTCGCAACGTAAGAGTACTACCCCTACACCGCAGAGCACCGTAGCCGCGCTTGCCCACGCACGCCTGTGACCGACGCGCAGAACGTAGAATCAGCCCGCTGTAGCCCAACGTCAAAGTACTTGTCCAACAGGACTGGCTAGCGAAGGCGTTCCAGCTCCCGATGATGCGTCACCGTTGGTCATGGAAGATGAAGAGATCGAAGAACGACGAAATCTTCGAAGCCAGTGCACTGGAAAAGGGCGCATTGTCAGTCAAAGTGCCAACACAGTTAATTCTGGCCTATTTGACACGCACCTACTCACAAACCATGTGAGTTGTGTCTCGTCTCACCCTAATACCCGCCTTGGCCATATTAAATATACAATCATGGATATGAAAGCTTCCTATGTACATTCAACATTCACCAGGTCTGCACTATTCCATTACACTAACATTAAGCTAGCACAACCACTTTTGTATAATAACATTGCCACTGCTAAAACCAACATTATCAAAATATCCACATAGTGTACATACAAAGATATCAAATAATCACCAGCAACCACCCCACGTGACAATCTTATTACCTTACATCTAGGACTTAATACAAATATATTTGAAAGGATACCCACTTTAATTCATTTTACAACATGGCCAAATACTGATACTCGGCGACAGCCGAACATAAGCAACTAAATCCGACACCCACCACATTACAACCCAACCTAAAAACCATGGTTAAAAACTCGATTAAAACATCACTACAAAAACTAGACAAACATACCCTTCCGAACCTATGTACACATTCACACACCCGAGAGCACAGCAGCTAACTGAGAAAAATGGCATGAATAATTAAGTTGCCTGTCACTGGTGAGTCCTCCGGCAGGACGAGACAAACAAGACGAACACGAACCGGAGGGGTCTTCTGTTGAGTAGCAGCCGTGGTCACGTCTCTCTGACACCCACACCCAGGAACACTGGCCGTGGTCTTGCAGGGAGGGTAACACAACCCTCACACAGCTTGTCAAGGGCCCCAAACGAGGCCGCACCCTGACCCAGACTCTCTCTGCGCTAGCTAACTCCGCTGACTGACTGTAATAATCCCTCTGCTACCTTGCAGTTTAACTTTACTTCTGAACACTGTTCGGTTAAAGCTACTTGACGAAAGCGTGCAACCGCTGTAATCGCTCACCGTTAAGCTAGCTGCACGGGCTTTACGCTTACGCTCACACTACATTTATTAACTTCCCTAACCTAAGGCCGAGGAACTGCTGGCAGAAGAACAGGCTGGCTTCAGAGTTGGAAGAAGCACTGTAGAGCAGATTTTCAACTGCCGCGTCCTGATCGAGAAACATCTGCAGCATCAGCGCGAACTCTACCACAACTTCATTGATTTCAGGAAAGCATTTGATCGCGTCTGGCACGACGGACTCTGGCAAGTCATGAGATCGTTCAACATAGAGGAGGGACTGATCCAAATGATAGAAGCGCTTTACAAGAACGCCTGCAGCGCGGTTCTACTTAACAATCAGTCAGGCGAGTTCTTCAGGACGACGATCGGTGTCCGTCAAGGATGCCTGCTCTCTCCTGTCCTTTTCAACATATTCCTGGAGAAGATCATGCAGGAAACCCTCCACGACCACCATACTTCAATCTCTATTGGTGGCAGATCCCTGTGCAATCTTCGATTCGCAGACGATATTGACCTCATGGCAGGCAGCAATAGTGAGCTCCAAAACCTGACAGACAAACTTTCAAGTAGCGCAGGGTCTTATGGCATGGAGATCAGTACGGATAAAAGCAAAGTGATGATCAACACCACAAGCGACAGCAGCAGCAACATTCACATGAACGGCCAGAAGCTAGAAGAGGTCAATAGCTTCAAGTACTTGGGAGCCACCCTGTCCAAAGACGGTAGTTGCGTAGCAGAGATCCGTATCAGGATAGGTACAGCAACATCCGCAATGGCCAGGCTGGACAGGATATGGCGAAGTAACTCCATCAGCTTCACCATCAAGTACAGGCTTTACAAGTCCCTCGTAGTGTCTATTCTACTCTACGGCTGTGAGACTTGGACACTGCTTGCAGACTCAAAAAAGAAAATCCAGGCCTTTGAGAACAAGTGCCTGAGGAAGTTGCTCCGCATCTCGTACCGCGAGCACAAAACCAACGAATATGTACGGAGCATCGTCACCTCCCTGGTGGGCCCACATGAACCTCTTCTGGCAACCGTGAAACGGCGCAAGCTTGCTTGGTTTGGCCACGTGACCCGACACAACACCTTGTCCAAGACTATCCTCCAAGGCACTCTCGAAGGAAGTCGTCGGCGAGGTCGTCAGAGAAAGAGTTGGGTCGCAAACATAAAAGAATGGACCGAACTCGAGATGCCAGACTTGCTTGCCACCGCCCAAAATAGAATTCAGTGGAGAGCACTGTCTGTTGCTGCTGCCTTTCAGTCCCCCCAACGCCCAGTTCGGGCAAGGGACTGATGATGATGATGATGAACCTAAGGCTATTTACAGAAGTCGGCGACCTACCTTTATTAACAAAACAACGACTTGGCCAAAAAATGAAACAACATGTCACATCCGTTACGTGACACAGCTGAGTAAAGTTTCTTTACAAGAACCCTACGTGCGTGTGTCTGGTGTGATTGCATCATACTACGATGACCACGTAACAATCATCGTGGGATTGCTGTCAAAATGTGTGTACATATTATTGAAGTTGCTCTCCATTACTTTTCTGCTATTGTTGTTCTGCATTAGTGAAAGGTATTTGTAGTTTGTAATAATGTTCTTGCCAGGTAGGTTCTAATGATCAGTTTCATTATGTGTATCGCTTACATAAATTTTGTTTCACTGTATTTTTGTCCACTTTTACAACTATTAATATTCATACTTATTGTGATAATGTTGTTTCTGTCTGTTCTGCATATACATTTTTGTATGGAGACTCTATGATGTATTAGTTTAACAGATGTACTTGTAGTATGTGCGCTGATTTGTGATTTTGGACCTTAATGGCCTAGAGCTATAAGGAGGAAAATTGCAGACTGGCATGCACGTTTAGCCCCTTGGCTGCTACTGATGTTACTGTTCATCAGACAAGATGCGTATTTACACGTCTTTTCCGCATAGTGATATTGTCAGTGGCAGTCAAGTATCTAATTTGATGGACTAGACGGTTAGGTTTGTGGTTGTGTTATTCTTTGAGAGCATGTGTGTGTTAATCATAGGAAAGATCCGTTATTCATATGAGTTATTTTGGATAAGAATTACGTAGGATTTATTTTCTATTGCACGGTGACTTGTGATCGAGTTTTGTTGTGATTCGTACTTTTACTACAATGTTGTAAAGTTTGACTTAAAATTTTCGGCAACATTTAGTAACATTGTATCAAAGGCACTTAGAGGGTAGTGGAAATTTGTAGTTATTTCTAGACCATTTTTTTCATGAATATTAATAAGTTTTGGTTACGTTTTCTTTTCGGATTGGTCGTGTTGTGCGAATTTGCTGGATTATTCTGGAACTCTGTAATAGTATAAAAGAGCGTGTTAGGAAATATGTGTGTACATTGTATGAGAGACGCAGTGTGTCAGAAGTGTTGATGCTTTGTAGAGGAGACAGTGTATCAGTGTTGGTGCATTTGTGAATGCATGGTTTGGAGGTCGCATCGCTGCAATAAAATATTGTTGGAACTGTTACTCCAGGGTGGTCTACAACCTTGTGCCACGTGCGATGAGTTGCAGCTGATTGAAGTTGCTTTACAAGAACCCTACGTGCGTGTGTCTGGTGTGATTGTATCATACTATGACTACCACATAACATGGACATGCAAAGACGTGGCAGCACCCTGCTGGTTATTTTACACGTCTGCTGTGCAGAAAATGCAATCAAGTACTGCTGAAACTGAATTGGCAGTTTGTACCCTCTAAAAAGCCATTCTCAAAAACTGCCTTCTTTGGAACAATCAAGATGGACCCCAGTTGTATTTCAGTTAAACATTTAACCCCTTGATATCTTCTTAGGATATGTAGTTACGCGTCTTTTTTACTGAGCAGTATATGTCATCACTGATTGTGCGATCAAGGAGTAACACAAACAGACATGAGAAAAAAAGACTGGTGTGCAGTCATCTCTGAAAAAGAAAAAAGTCAACCCAGGACAAGTTTGGGCGTTTGCCCACACATGCAGTGCAATGACAACAGGAGATGGAGACACCACGATAGTGCCAGAGTGGTGCCAGTATAGCGTGGCACTACTAGGTCAGAAGCTATTCTGGCGCCAAACTGACTTTCACTCTTTGGCTGTCGGTATAGCGCTTTTTTTTTCTTCTCACGATTCCTGCAGCAATCATCGCGACAAAGAGCGCTACCTTCATCCAAAGGGTTAATGGTCAATCTGTCTCCTGTATGGTAGTGTAGTTCTGGGCGGAGCACAACTCCCAGACCACAGGGTTTGTTATGTTAATTATTTTAACCCATTCAGCCCCGATGCCCTACAGCAGGAGATGGGTCAACCATGATAATTGAAGGGTAGTGCCAGATTAGCTTGCACCTGTTGGCGCCAAGCTAATCTGACACTACCCTTGAATTATCATGGTCGATTCATCTCCTGCAACTGGTGCATAGTCGTTAGATGACGCCACCAAACTTTGGGAAATACGGCCGTGGGGCTGAATGAGTCAACTATGGTGGTTAGAGATGAAAGAGTGGGTGGGGTGCGGGTGTGTGTGTGTGTGTGGGGGGGGGGGGGGAAGGAGGGGGGGGGGGGGGAGAGTGGAGGGGGATGGTTGTGTACATGCGTGCTTTTTCAGGTGAAATTACTTGTGGGGTCATTCGAGACGATCCAGATACGCGGCATAAAGCTGCGTGTCCAAGTGCAGCTCGTCTCAAATGTGTTAACCCATTTCATCCTGAGGCTGATTGTGTAAAATTTGCTTATTGTCCTACAGTGGCGACATTACTGATTAGGATATAGATCAACTATTTTAGTTCAAGGGTGGTGCCAGCATAGCTTGGCGCCTCAGGTGCCAAGCTATGCTGGCACCCCCCTTGAACTATCAGTCAAATTTATTTTAAGCAATGGGTGTATCAGGATGAAAAGGGTTAAAAGATTGTTTTCTTTACTTTAAAATTTGATTATGGAAGCTGGAATTCCTTTTTCATTTTGTGTGATACTCGTACAGTATTAATCTAAATGTTAAGCATTATCTGTTAAATAATTTTCTTAACAGTTATTACAACATCCAGTACTAAAAATTGTAATAAAATGCAAGCAAATACAGAGACGAATGTATCTTTCTTTTTCCTAAACTGCGCTTACGTAGCTCGCTCTCTGTCTCTGTCGTCTGTCTCTCTCTCTCTCTCACACACACACCACACACACACTCACACAGACGTAACCTACAAGTTGGGAACCTGCCAAACACATTTGTAGACTGCCGTGTTGGTGACTTCAATGCTTCCTATTCTATTCTTGTAACAGGCACACACGCGCGCACGCACACACACAAACACCAAACGCCATTGAAATCTAATTTTATCTTGCACTCGAGTCGGTTTCACCCGACCGCTCCGTAACTAAAAGTGTGTGCAATCAACTTTACGTGCAAACAATCTTCGTCTTCTCTCAAATAGAAATCAAACACATTCCAGTAAGTAAACAGTCTTCACACGACTGTGTGCGAGCCGACGTAGACTCGAAGACTGTTTGCTTACTGGAACGTTCTTGCTAGTCTAACGGAAAAGACTGTTACGTGGTAGAATCGTAGTCGTAGTATGATAAACACACCAGACACACGCACGTAAGGTTCTTTTAAATAAACTTCGTTCAGCTGCAACCCGTCACACGTGGCTCAAGGATGTAGACAATACTGGAGTAACAGTTCCAACAATATTTTAATTCAGTGATCGGCGATCTCCACACAATGCATTTCCAAATGCACCAACACTGATACAATGTCTCTTCTGCAAATGTCCACACTGCCGACACAAAGTTTCTCATACAACGTACACCACACCGTTACGCTGCGTTTCTCACAATGTACACCTTATACGGGCCACGTACCTACGATAAACTGTGTGTCTCTACAACTGACAATGCAAGACAATGTATATATGTGCTTCCCAGCACCAATCTTTTATATTACAACCAATTTCCAGAATAATCCAAGAAAATCATTCAACGCAACCAATCAGAATGAAACCCGTAACTGACACTCAAATATTAATAAAGAAAGAATTTTCTAGAATAACTACATAAGGCTACAAAAATTTGGCTGCTCATTTCAGCCCCAAAACCCAATGTAAAATGACGTCTCACAAAAGTATGGTAGGCAGTTCACGACCTAGTTGGAATTTTCCAGAACTTTCATGATCTTTCACAACACACACAAAAACGGCTACCAACTTCACACGCACAGTAAACAACTATGACTATTTGAATGTCTATAATACAATGTAGCGAAATGTTTTTTACTCTACTGACGACACACGTACGCGGTCACAAGACAGCGTGACCTGCTCGAAGGTTCTAATCTATACTCCGCGAATCTACGCAAAACAAAGATCGACCGCTATTCTCCCTGCGACTTTTCTAGAAGCTTCTGGTTAAACTTAACATAAAAACAAAGCGAATTACGCTCTACGCGCAAACGAAAGAAAATCTTACTAAAAATGTACGTGAATCATAACCATGATAGCTCAAATAAATATCGGATCGTTTCCTACGATTAACACATGTATGCTCTCACAGGACAACACAACCACAATCGTAACAAAGACCAAGGGCCATTTGCATGAGTGAGCTACAGCGGAGCACCTTGCTTAGTGGCTGGCGCATGACTAAGCCCAATTATGCATCTAGCCACAGGGATTTTAAGAGAACGGCTCCTAAAAGACTTAAGGTCGCTCCATCGC
Source organism: Semisulcospira habei (assembly GCA_036245525.1). Classification (NCBI taxonomy): domain Eukaryota; kingdom Metazoa; phylum Mollusca; class Gastropoda; family Semisulcospiridae; genus Semisulcospira; species Semisulcospira habei. The sequence continues at coordinate 174,419,074 of BTPG01000006.1, read as the reverse complement.
TCTCGTTCTAAAATGGAATTAGAGGTCACAACTCTGGCAGGCTAATCGTTTTGATATTACATTCTTTGTGACAAATGACAAGACCTCCTTCTATTTCAGTCTTTAACCCATTTATCCCATCAAGGGTAGTGCCAGATTAACTTGGCGCCTGAGGACGCCAAGCTAATCTGGCACTATCCTTGAATTATGGTCGAGCCATCTCACTGCAGCAAACACATAGTCGTTAGGTGACACCTTTAAAATGTGGGAAGACACACACACATACTTTAAGCCCCAAGGTCCCATTTCTCAAATGTTGGAGATGTTGCCGCCTAACCTCTGTGTACCAGCTGCATAGATTGACCATGATAATTCAAGGGTACCCTTGAATTATCATGGTCAATCCATTCCCCTGCTTCAGGGTCCCGGGCGAAATGGGTTAAGACACGTTCAGAAATACTCGATTTTGACTGAATTACACACATGACTCATATGGCCGAAATATTTTAAAGACACATGACATGCAGGGCCGGATCACTTTACTCCAGGGGGTTGGGGGCAGGGGGGGGGGGGGTCCAACTTCTTGTTTGGGACCTTCAACCTGATACAAAAGGCCTCCACGATGCTACACTTTGCTTCGACGGGGACCGAGGCGATAGACCTTGCTTCCAGGGGCAAAATAAACAAACAACGAGGGGGGTTCCAAACACCCCCAAAAAGGAACTTTGTTATAGCATTTTTACAAATTTTGGGTCTAGAGGGGGGGCCCGGGCCATGGGCCCCCTGCACCCCCCCCCCCCCCGATCCAACCCTGCACCCCCTCCCCCACCCTTGACCTTTGAAATGAGTTGAGTAAATTGGTATGCGCAGGAAGGTCTTATCATCAGCTACCTTTGTGCCAAATTTGATTGAAAAAAATTGCAAAATGTTGCTAATACCTAAAATTTTATCAAAAATTGGCATTTTACACACATTTGCCAGCCTGTGATCCTTGACCTTTCCGAAGCGTTATCCAAAACAGTATGCATAGATAGGTCTTCCCATCAGGTATATCTGTAGCAAGTTTGGGTTTAAAGTTGTGTTTGAGAAAATAACATCTTTTGTCAAAATATGGCTATTTTGAACCTATTTCCTGAGCCGGCTCTTGTGACCCTTGAGCTTACCGAGGGATCAACCAAATTAGTATGCATGGAAAGGTCTTACCCTCAGGTATCTTTGTACCAAGTTTGGGTTTGAAGTTGTGAAAAAAAAGTCAAAATATAGCTGTTTGACCTAATTCCTGAGCCCCTGTGATCTTGACCTTTGTGAGAGGTCACTCAAATCGGTATGTTTAGAAAGGCCTCGCCACAAAGTATCCTTGGGCCAAGTTTGAAGAATGTGGCTTGAAAAGTCTCCGCCGAGAAAATGCCAACGTTAAAGTTTACGACAGAGGACGGACGGACGGACGACCGCTGGTCCAAAACATAGACTCACTTTTGCTTTGCACGTGAGCTAAAAATGTACTTTCACATACGTACGCACAAACACACAAACATGTACACCCCACACCACACCACACACACACACACAAAATCATAGGTTGTGTAACCCCCTCAATTTTTATTTTTTCAGGTTAAGTTTTTTTTTTCGTTTCCATTTTGACTGATAACTGTTAACTTCGCGTTCGTCAAACTCACATTCGGCGCGCACCGCACGCTCGTCAGTAGCCTCAGTGTCACGTACATCGAATTGAGTCCGGAAAAAACATGCACTGTTGATCCTGTTGTTAGAGGCGTACGTTCGCAAATCTGTTACTTTAGACTCCATAAGGCCTAAGGTAGGGGACGCTACTCTAACCAACTCTTAGTTCGCGTTTTGCCCCATACGCACATGTATACAGAAAAAAAATGCACAAAGATGTCCATATCAAGGGACACAATCATTGAACATAAATGAGTTAATAGGTTGATTAGCTCCCTTTCTTATTTAAAAAATAAAAAATAAAAAATATCGTGCACTTCAGTTTAAAAGTGTGAAGTGCCCCTCCGGTGAGCTGATACCCTTTTTGACCTGGCCAGCTCCCTGCCCCTTCGAGTTTCTAGCTAGGGGTCTGCATAAGCCTGCTGTTTGTCCCGGTCACCTGGGGTACTACCGGACTAGGAACACAGCGTCGTGGGACTGATGCCATGACGTGAAGCCGCTTGACGTCATTTCGCTGTATGGCTCAGTAGCGGTCAGTCGTGCCGACGGACTCATTGCTATTATTCTTCTTACTATGCCACACCAAACCACAGAGCTTACGAATGGCGGGAATCGCCGTGTGTCCGTCTTTATTTCTGTGTGCAAGCGTGTGTGGATCAGAGGGTGGGGGTTAGAGTAGAAGGAGATGGAGACGGTCTTTTATACTATTAAAGATTTACAGAATAATCCAGCAAATTCACACAACTCGCTACACGAGCCCACAGAGCGTACTCAGTAATGGCGGGAAGCGCCGTGTGTCGGCCGTCAGGGTTCACCCCATTTTATTTGTGTGAGCCGACGTGTGCCGTGTTGATCGAGGGGTTGGCTTAGAGAGGAGAGACATGGATCAGCATAATAAGTCTAAAACTATGAACAACTCTGAATGTTCCTAAAAGATAAACGCATCTGAGCTCTAAACAATACGGTAGACTCTTTGGGATGAAATCCTCATCTTGTTATAATTGCCGACCTTTAACGTATTCCTATGCGACTCAGAGTATTCTACGTAATATTGCACCGATATCAAAATGTAATGCCTTTTTTCCCTCTCTTTTTCCAGAAAAATCGGCGATGTCCTTTTAAAGCGAAGCATGCCTTACGAATCATAGGAAAGTTATTAAGCACTGAAGGGCTTCAGAACCATGGGTCAGGACAACTCTACAGTTTCTAACAGAGGTTCGAAATCTCTGCAAGGGCCCAACGGCACTAAGTCCTACACGAATGAAGCTTCTTCAAAGCATGTTAAAAACGTGATGTCACTTTGAAATCGGTCGACAGAACGAACGTAATCTGCAAAATGCCCTCACGGCATTGACTGCCATTGACAGTGCATCCGGGCACGCTCCAACGTACAAGAGCGTCATGAAAGAGTGAACCCTAGTAATGGGCGCTTAAACCCCTCACTACACTATCCAACTGCAAGAGACATAGATCCTCATGCGCCCCCGCAGTCGCGGGGGCTCATGAGGATCTATGTCTCTTGTTGAGACAATTTTGTATGTACGTTTCTTGGACGTCTGGGGCTTATTGGCGTTGAAAGAACAAACAATCCGCGTCCAGTGGCAGGGAAGGGGTTAATACTCTTTCTCTCTTCCAAGAGGGCAGCTAATGTTATGATTATTCGGACTTTTTTGTTTTCTGTCAATAATCAAGAGGTTTCTTTGAGTACATCCTTGTTCAAGTTCCTACGCTAAGGGAGGGGATGGGTGGGTGGCGAGGAGGGTAGGAACTATATAATGAATGCATCACTAAGACTGGACAATGTTTACACACACACACACACACACACACACACACACACATACACACACAGACACACACACACGCACACACAGAGAGGGAGAGAGATAGACAGACAGACACACACTCAAGAAAGTCTGCACACGCCCCCCCCCCCACACACACACACACACACACACACATACACTATACACACTCAAACGCTCACGCGCACGCACGCGCACGCACGCACGCACGCACGCACACACACACACACACACAAGCACGAAAAGTCTAAACAACCAACCAGCCTAACCTGGGAATATTACCTCAAACTTTGAAGGCCCACTATCACCGTAACTGTTCAAAGGTACACTTCTGTAACAGATGGTTACGAAACGCTACATACAGGTCTAGTTATGGTTCAGCACACGTCGTCTTCAGTTATACCAAGTAACCTGACAATGACTCCACTCCGTTCTAGAAATACAACGCTATCAGTGCGAGAAACACGCTAGCCACGCCGGGTACCCGTCGTACGCCTATTTTCACGTGTTAAGATCATTGTAAGTTGTAAGAAACGGCAGGTCTGTTACGTTTGTGGTTGTGTTTATTCTTTTGAGAGCATGTGTTAATAATAGGAAAGATCCGATATATGATTCATTTGAGTTATTTTGATAAGAATTACGTACCTTTTTGGTAGGATTCATTTTCTTTTGCTTGGAGAATTGCGATCGATTTCTGTTGTGTAGCATAAATGACGCTTCTAGTTTCAGTACATTGTTGCTATCGGTCCGACCTCGTTTGAGCTAGAACGTTCTCGAAACGGCGCCTTACCTGTAAATAGACGCACAACAAATGAAAGATTGGTCGAAGTGTGCGGTTTGATCCTGAATCACGCTCACCTGTGTCACATTAACCCATTTAACCCCACGGCTGTATTTCACAAATTTTGGAGGCGTCACCTAACGGCTGTTTGCAGGAGATGGATCGACCATGATAATTCAAGGGTAGTGCCAGATTAGCTTGGCGCCGTCAGGCGCCAAGCTAATCTGGCACTACCCCTGAATTGTCAAGGTCGATCCATCCCCTGCTGTCTGTGCGTCACGGCTAAATGAGTTAAGAGACATAATCGAATGGCTAATTTGATTTCGATCCCAAAACAAAGGGAATCTGGACATCGACGTCAAACGCTGGAACTTGTATTTCTCAGTTTTTTCTACAATTGTTCTGATTGTGTTTGTCCTGTGAGAGCATGCATGTGTTAATCGTAGGAAACGATCCGATATTCATTTGAGCTATCATGGTTACGATTCACGTACCTTTTTAGTCAGATTTTCTTTCGTTCGCGCGTAGACCGAAGTTTCGCTTTGTTATGATACGCAAATTTTAGTCCGGAAGCTTCTAGAATAGTCGCAGGGAGAAGAGCGGTCGATTGTTGTTTTGCGTAGATTAGCTGAGAATGAACCAGAACGTTCGAGCAAAATCGCGCTGTTGAGTGATCTTACATGTGACGTCGAAGTATAAGCAACAGTTTGCTACACTGTAGTAATTTCAGTCAAAGTTGTTTACTGTGCGTGTGAAATTACCAGCCGTTCTTTGTGTGTTGTGAAAAGTCGTAAACGGTTTGCCATATTTTTGGGTGATATCATTACATATTGGGATTTGGGGCTGAAATGAGCAGTCAAATTTTGTAGACCAGTTTAGTTATTCTAGAAAGTTCATTTTTTGTTTTTATTAATATTTATGAGTTTTAGTAACGTGTTCCGTTCTGATTGGTTGCGTTGTATAAATTCATTAGATTTTTCTGGAAAGTGGTTTCACTATAAAAGTTGGTGCTGAGAGGCACGTATGTATATTGTCTTGCATTGTCAGTTGGAGAGATGACGTCATACGACATCGATGTGCGATTTTTAAAACTAAAAATTCTATTTGCACAGGACATAACACACTCTTCATAACATTTTCTAATAAATGAGGTCGAAATAACCCGGATTAAAGCATATTTATGAAGAAAAGCGTTGATGGTGAAAAATTCGCGTTTCTTTTTTTGATCAGTATATATACATACCTATGTACTCGGAGGCAGTAAAAACGCGAATGTGTCGGCAAATGTACCCCCCAACGAAGATCCATCCTTACAACAAAATAAGAAAATCATCTTTTTTCTTTACTTTAGATGTTGAGCCCACTGTCTGAGCACACAAATTTTGAAAGGGTTATCGCCCTTAACTGCCTTGGCGGACACAGGGTTTCACATGTGAAAATAAGCAAAACTGGACACACTGTTACAAGCAAATTTCCTGTGATAAATATTGTAGACTGTCTCAAAAGAAATTTGAATAATAAATTCATTAGAGACCCAGAACTTCCGGTGCTCATCATAAGCCAGATTTTCAACAATGTGAATTATTTTCAAGTAATTTTTGTTATGCTCCAGTGCGGGGGTTGACAAAAAGATGAGGAACAAGCCCATATAAAGTTGATCAGGTAAATATGACCACTACCATAAAATAAACTGTTTTTATATGTGTATAAATCATGTTAATTTTTGTAGGTGCCTTTTAATTTGACAAACGAAAAGTAAGTCAAGACCAAACAGGCCGGATTTTAATTCACACAGACCCAAGTGACACTGCACGCTGGTTGGTTTTCAGCTGTGTCATCCTTGCAGATACTCCCCATTTTCTTTCAATATCCCGTAATGGTAGGGTCATTGATGACGTCATGTCATCGACGTGAGATTTGTAAGACCGATGGATACTTACGAACACAAACGCGACGGTGAAAAATTCGCGTTTTTATTGCCTCATGGTTTATATAAACGTGGCATTTTTCTATACGTGATATTGTATTTAATAGAGCTAGGTGTGTGTTTTTTTCAAGTGAATTATGTTATAGTAGTCTCGTATCTACTCAGTCGGGTTTTGTTTAATCAAGAATACGTATATAAAGCCATATCAAATAAAATAAAATACTTTGTAGTTTTTAATGTAGTATTAAAAGAAACATATCAGTCTGCTTGTTTTGCTTCGAGGTCATATGAAGGCTTACTCTGGTCCTCATATGAGCTCAGATCGATCTAAAGGAAGTCTGGATAGGGGATCAGAGTGACACTGGCTTATCTAGTGTTCATTTTCCAGCTAACAACATATAATTAGTGTGTGCAAAAACAGCAAAACGGAGAACGGTAAGGCCTCTTGGCTCGCATACAGGACCAATCTGCAGTATTTCTCTGACCTTCCGTCGCCTTGACCTTTCCAACAGGTCATAAGTGTCTTGACATGTTTACAGATTCCGTTAGCGTATTCGAAATGCTTAGTTTTTGACAATTATATGCATTCTGTACATATTTGTCGATCTGACCCTCGACATTTAATAATAATTACGGTATTTATAATGCGCTTATCTTATAATAATTATAACTCCAAGCGCGCACTCACAACTTGCAGACGCATGCGCACACTTTAGACAATGACTCACGTACCACAAATACATTACGACAGTCAGCTTTGGGGAGTGTGGTGATATAGTGCTAGAACTGTTGAAAGAGGTGAGTTTTGAGGGTGGACTGGAAGGAGGAGAGAGAGTGTTTCTGACGGAGAGAGAGTGTTCCAGGAGGATGGACCGTAGACAGAGAAGGAGCGGGGGCCGAAAGTGCTGAGTTTGGTGCGGGGGATGTGGAGGCGAAGAGGGTCGGAGGCGGAGCGTAGGGAGCGGGAAGGAGTGTAGGGGTGAAGTAAGTTGGAGAGATAGGGAGGAGCATTTGCAACTTGTCAACCAAATTAAGGTCGTATTTACTACACTCATTTTTTAAATTGAAAAGTTCTATTAAAATTGAAAGAAACTTTAACGATATATATTAATCGACTTTTCACAATTTTTCGAACTCGTGACCTATCAGTGGAATCACCCGAAATTGTTATTATATGAACGTCTTATCATATTTCTGTACTGATTTGGCTTTGAAGTTCAAAAGAGTATTTGAGAAAACTTTTTTCCCCTCAGTACATGACAGCTTGTTGCCCAATTGTTGAGCCTGTGTGGTCATGCAAATTGGTATTTTCAATAGGAGAATGTAAACAAGTGTTTTTTTTCCCCTGCTTTTTCGTGTAGTTTCCTTAGTCATGTCCAAGGAGACTGACTTTAGTTATGATATTCTTTAAAGAGTCTTTTAATCCTGTTCAAATTAGAATTTGCATGTCAATAGATGAGATTTTAAAAAAATATAAATTGTAACTTGAATCCTGTTTCTTCCTTCGTAACTGAGTCTGCTCGTGCTCGCGTGCATATATATGTGTGTGTACGTACGTACTGCATGCGTACACGCATCTGTACCTGTGTGTATGTGTGTGTGTGTATGTGTGTGTGTGTGTGTGTGTGTGTGTGTGTGTGTGTGTGTGTGTGTGTGAGAAAGCCTACAGCATAACTCTGTAAATGAACACTTTGTGTGTGTGTGTGTGAAAGCCTACAGCATAACTCTGTAAATGAACACTTTGGAATCATTTCACATTATTTTGCTCATCGCTTTTCCGAAAACACAGCAAACTTCACTAGCACCACCCTTGAACTATATTGTCGATTCATACTGTAAAACGATTTAGAGCTTTCCTGCAGGAATCATCGCGACAAAAAAACCTACACACAGCCAACGGGTTATCACATTGAAGCGCTTGAGGTTGAAACTGAGAATTGGATAGTCGTTGTCTAAAGACTGCATAGTAACAGATCGATCATGATAGCTCAAGGGTGGTGCCGGAACAGTTAGGCGCCTTGAGGCGCCAAACTATTCTGGCAAAATCATTGATCAAGGTTTATTTTGTTTTTTGGTTAAGGGGGTGGACGTGGGGGGAGGAAGGTCTGGAACCCCTGGACCCTCCACCTCCCAGATCCACCCCTGACCACAACTAGGTATGGCACAAGCACACCGCTCAACACACATGTACATATGTACACACACGTAAGTGGAGTCACTGCACACACGCATTCTGAAAGACATCAAAATACTATCTGTACAAACATAACGATGACACATACACAGAACACACGCCTCTGCCACTGACACGCATGCACACACTCGCACTGAAAGCAATTTGTCCTCAACCACTACCCAAATGAATGTGGGACCCACCAACCGCTTCACAAATTTCTGGATCCGGCACTACAGACTATCAAAAAACTCTACACTTTGAAGTATTCAACCTTATAATTATTTTTGACACGGACTGCCGACAGGGTCAGTGCATTTCATCCAGGTAGGTCAGGGATACCGCCAAATCACAGCCACCTTTAAAGGCACCAAGCTATTCAGTTAGTTATTATTAGGATTTACCCCTGAGTCCTTTCAGCAGGAGATGGATTGACCATGATAATTCAAGGGTTGTGCCAGATTAGCTTGGCGCATTCAAGCGCCAAGCTAATCTGGCACAACCCTTGAATTATCATGATCTATCCATCTCCTGCAACTGCTACATAGTCATTAGGCAACACCTCCAAAATTTGAGAAATGGGACATTGGGGCTAAAAGGGTTAACCCTTTGCCTGTCGGTAGCACGTTTTGTTGTGATGATTCCCTAAGGAATCATGACAGAAAGTGCTACCGACAGCTAAAGGGTTAACAACGAACACCCAACAGGTGGCTAAAGCCATGTGAAGGTGGCCATGCTATTTGGTTCTATCTTCAGCTATAGTGATCAGCCCATTTCACGTGACTGTCGCATGAACAACAACATACAAAAAGTAATTCAAACTTTAACCTGGCTTTGTACTCACCATGTAGTCTGGTAAAACGCTATCTATATTCACCATACTACATGCACTGCCAGCGACTGCATGCACAAGAGGGTTAAAGCGGGTTACATTTCTTGCATGACGGCAGGAATTAACTCATTCAAGGCTCCCCACATCAATGGTTGCGAAAGTGTTGTGTAGTGTTGCCGCTGGCAGCACCACACACTTCCACAGCTACAGATGTGGGACGCTTTGAAAAAGTTAACCTTCGTATGCGTACTACCAGATAATTATGATTTTGCAGGGGTGAAAGTGATGATTGTGAATCATTGCCAACAGTTTTTAAAATACATCATAATATCAAACTTCCATCGTGTCCGAGTTCACTACATGTAACATGCACGGCACTGTGGCTGGAAGCATATATGTGAACTCAGCATTGCTAAATGGCAGTATAAATGTACATCTTGCACACTCACTTTTACGGTCACTTTTACGGTTTGTAATTCAATCATTAACCCTCTTGTGCATGCAACCATTGGTACTGCATGCACATAGGGGTTAAAAAGTTCACACCCAGCATTTACAAGAAAAACAATCACATGGACGCCTCACTTCTTCCTCTGATTATGGCATAAATTGCGAACCCATGTACATCACCAAAACTGATATCAAAAGTACAATAAAATCTCACTCACACACACACACATGCACACACAAACCACAAGTTTAACTCTAAGATATGTCACCTACAGATACGCGGCGAACGCGGCAGTTCGCCGCGTATCTGTAGGCGGCACGTCTCGAATGAGTCAAGTCTGTTATAAGACTTCCTTCTCACCATATACATTTCTTGCAAGCTGGCAAGGTGTGCACACTACCACACACGCAAACTTCGTGAAACACAGAACAGACACACATGCACACATACACACACATATGCATGCACGCATGCACACACATGATTATTCTGCTTACAGGTCTACAATTCCTATAGCAGCAAAACGTCCTTGGGCCCATGACAGCTGCGGTATGCCCGTGCACAGCTGTGTGGGAGCCCACTGTGGCTGTCATGGGCCCAAGGACCTTTGATTACTGGGATGTCTTCCCTTTCGCCATATATATTTATTGCAGGCTGGCAGGTGTCCACACTAACACACACGCACACACACACACACACACACACACAAGCACACTTCATAAAACATAGAAACAGACACACACATACACGCACGCATGTACACACAAACACACATTTATTCTGCTTATAAGACTACGATGTCTTCCCTCTCACCATGTCCATGTACATTTCTCGCAAGCTGGCAGGAGTTAACTCACCATGTTCATGTACATTTCTCGCAAGCTGGCAGAAATTAACTCACCATGTCAATGTACATTTCTCGCAAGCTGGCAGGAATTAACACATTCAAGATGCCCCATAGCTAGCATTACTCCCAGTTAAGCTATGCAACACATCTGCAGGTATTGATGCAGGTAGCCTTGAATGAGTTAACCTTCATAACGTGTCCACACAGACCAGCACACATATCTATGGCCACATGCAATAAGAAGAAAAACTAAATATCCCTGGACAAAATATAATAATGAGCAAACAGCAACAACAAAAAAGCCAAAGAAACTAAAGCATTTGCTCATGCACTCATCACTGGTAGATCCCGCAGAATATTTCAGATTGAAAAACCCTTCTAATTGCAACGTCTTTTCTGATCACAGATTACACTTTTTCAATGTATTTGCCCCCCCTTCTGTCCCCTCCCCCAACCCCCACATTATCAGCTATTTCCTTCTTTTGGATCATTTCAAGACTCCGTGACCTCTGTACAAAATTCAGACCCACACAATTAAATGCTGGTTCAAAAGGAAAAGGCTTGTGATAGTTTAACTCATTCGAGACATGCTGCCTCCAGACATGCAGCTTATGCCACGTATGCGGAGACGGCACATCTCGAATGAGTTAACTCATTTAGCCTCCACGCCCTACAGCAGGAGAGGGATTGACCATTATAATTCAAGGGTAGGGCCAGATGAGCTTGGCGCCTTCAGGCGCCAAGCTCATCTGGCACTACCCTTGAGTTCTCATGGCCGATCCATCTCCTGCAACTGGTATGCAGTCGTTAGGTAACACCTTCACAATTTGGGAAATGCAGTTGTGGGGGTAAATGGGTTAACCCCTTGAAACTATCCATACCGCTCAGTGGAAAAGACATGTAATTTGGGCATCTTTTCCACTGAGCAGTATTGCCAGTAAGAGACTGGGCACACACTACCACAAACACCTATTGCCGGGCACAATTTTGTGGTGGCAAGTGAATGTTGCTGCCACATTGCGGGGCGCCTACAATGTTGTCCCCACAATTGCCACCCTATACAATCCGTGTCTATTTTTTGGTGGTACTGGTAGCCCGCAAGGCTGGAGCAATGTTGCCGCCTCTCGACCAATCAGCGGTGTCCTTGCGCCACTTCCCGTTTCTTCACTCTTCCGAGTCGGAAAAAATGGCGGAGATGCTGAACAACGGCTTTGAGACTGTTAACTCATTGGAGATGCGCCACATGCGGAAACGCTGTGAATAGCCGCGTATCCATATGCGGCACATCTCCAGTGAGTTAATTGATCAACCTTGTCCGAGAGTTCCCATGCATGTGGGACTCCCGCAGCTCTGAATATTTCAACCGCACACATGAGAGCTGTTCCATATATGGTAATGGCAGGTGAGTCAGTAGAAACACATTGCGTGCACATTGAAACGTGTGCCATGAAGCCGATGTGGCAGGGGGCAAATTGTTGCTTACCACACATTGCCAGTCGCAAATTCTGGTAGCGTGGGTCCAGCCCCTAACCCCTCAACTGCTGCTAACAATACTGCACGGTAGAAAAGATGCATAACTATGTGTGTGTTCCACCAAGTGGTATAGTCTGCAGCATTCAAGAGGTTGAACCCTTTTAACCCCATGGCCCCATTTCCCAAATTTTGGAGGTGTCACTTAGCAACTATGCACCAGCTGCAGGAAATGGACCGGCCGTGACAATTCAAGGGTAGTGCCAGATTCAGGCGCCAAGCTAATCTGGCACTACCCTTGAATGATCAAGGTCAATCCATCTCTTGATGTAGGGTGTCGAGCCTAAATGGGTTCAGTCAAACCATGTCCCAACGATAGTCTTGCATGCACATAACTTTTTCACAACAAAATTTATGATTCAGCATACCTCTGAAAATGCTGTACGTGAACACACCTGTGGCACTACACATATTTAACCCATTTAGCCCTGAGTCCCTACAGCAGGAGATTGACTGACTAAGCTAATTCAAGGGTAGTGCCAGATTAGCTTGGCACCTGAAGGCGCCAAGCTAATCTGGCACTACCCTTGAATTATGATCAGTCCACCTCCTGCAACTGGTACAGTCATTATGTAACATCTCCAAAATATGAGAAATGGGACCTTTGGGTTAAAAGGGTTAAGCAGACACATCACAGACGTGAGCACACCCTTTGGCTGTTGGAAGCGCTTAGTTTTGTCGCGATGATTCTCGTAGAAATCTTCGCAACAAGAAACACTACTGACAGCCAATGAGTTAACCCATTTAGCCCCAATGCCCTACAGATGGAGTTGGATCGACCATGATAATTCAAGGATAGTGCCAGATTAGCTTGGCGCCTGATGGCGCCAAGCTAATCTGGCACTTCCCTTGAATTATCATGGTCAATCCATCTCCCACAGCTGCTAAGTAATTGTTAGGTGACACCTCCAAAATTCAAAATTTTGAAAATGTGGCTGTGGGGTTAAGTGCGTTACCTCCCTTGTGCCTGCTGCCACTGGTACTCGAACGGAACCAGTATCCACAAGCACAAGAGGGTTAAATCCAGGGTGCATGCAGCCACCAGTGTTGATAGCGGCACCTGTGGCTGAATGCACAACAGAGTCAACTCATTACAGTAATAATTATTTTGGTTTCATTGCAAAACTTTTCTAGGCAGCAATGTGACACCAGACGCCACAGATTAGCACTGAGGAAGACATTTTTGTAATATTCATGTCAACCACATCAGTACCTACGCTTTTCCTGTTCCACTATCAAACTGAACATGTACTGACGAGCAAAAGAATGCTACATCGTTTGAATCATCGGAAACACTTCACTTGATGTTGCACGTCTTGAGCTCATCAGCATACATCAATGTACACCACTAGTTTGATTATGCAAGAGATGAGGCTAAAACTGTAATTTTTACACAAATCATGGAATATGAATTTTTCCGTAAAATGTATTTTTTCGAAAAATACTTACCGATGACATTACTATTAGGAAACGTGCACTTAGCTTACCATTTCAGCCCAAAAATGGTAAGCTAAGTGCAAGCTAAATGGTACCCACACGACAGGGGAGGTGACCCAAGGGTGCCGTAGCCCAGTACCCTGAGTAGCCTCCCTTACCTCCCCATCTGGTGGCGTCAGCAGTGGTGTCACACCAGTCTGAAGATTAGCTTAGGAGCGGCAAGTGGGGCAGACAGGAGGGTCCTCCAAGTAATGTCATCGGTAAGTATTTTTTTATAAAATACATTTTAGAGAAAAATTCATTTGTTTCCTCAAAAACATTACCGATAACATTACTATTAGGAAGAATAGCGAATAGGAGGTGGGTGCTGCCTAGACTCACATTCTCTGTAAGGGACCCGCCAGGGCCGCCCACCCCGGCCATACTCCCGACCATTTCAGCTAAGCTAACACTAGGCGCCGGGAGGGAGTGTCATGCCGCAGCGAAGGCCCCAGTCCGGGCTCAGGTCGCCCGCTAGCCCAAAGGTCCCTGTGGCAGCATCGGTCGAAGGTAGATCACGCCCACCAACCCACGGCCGTCGCAAGCCCTGATGGCGCAGCTGCGGGTGAAGGCGATGCTCGTGGCCAGGGCTAGCACATTGTGCGCCCTGATCTCCAGCCTCTGAGCGTCCTACGGGGAGAGGTCCAGGTAGGCGGACCGAAAACCCCCGCGGAGACAGGAAGATACTGACTGGCAGCGATGTCTGCCAGGTGGAGACACGTGTCCGCTATCATGGCCAGGTAGCTCCTGCAGGTGATCGGCGCCAAGGTCTGCTCGACGCAAAGCCAGCGGAGTAGGCAGATCTGTCGTCGCCCCAGGACCGCAGGACTCGCCACTGTCCTTCATGGACGTGTCTAGTCGAAGGGCTGCGAGCTGTAGTGAAGACCTCCACCAGTGCCCTTGAGAACCTCTAGCCGCGAGGGCGAGCCGCCCAAACGCGCTGCGAGGGGGAGCAGGCGAATCCACTGTGTTGGGAAGGGATTGAACATGGCCGCCTTGCACTGTGCGTAGACCCTCTTAAGATATCTAGGCGGAGCGCCCACTCGGTATCGAGAAGCCGGCCGCACCGCGAGCAGGAGTCGTCAGGACCATCAGGTGGCCAGGGTTGCATCGTGCTCGGAGAGGGATGTCACAATCTTCGCACCACCAGAGGATCTGTGCCAGGAGCCAGCAGAGGGAGCGGAGAGGAATCCACCCCACCGTCGGAAGTAGGAGCCCTCAATGGCAGTGTCGGAGAGGACGAGAAGCTCCAGGTGTCGGAGGTGTGTCTCACACAGACGAAGGTTCATCCAATCGCCACCAGCTCCAACCCGTTGAGGTGCCAGTCAGCGTGGCCTGGAGGTCAGTGGCAGGAAGCGGTGAAGAATGTCGGTAGAAGGCGCGTGTCCCATCCGGCGAGGCTCACGTCCCCGTCGAGGGGTGCGCCTGACGGGAACCGTCCAGCAGGGGAGATGAAGGGGAGGCATTGGGAAGACCAGCACCAGGGTCGCGAAGTCGCCAGGAAACGGATGCCAGGAGAGAAGCCGGAGCCGCCGAGGCGAACAGGAGGAAGCCAGTCGAGGGGAACGACATCCGCTGCCGCGGTCCTCAGGCCCAGGGGATGAAGTCCAACTCTGGAGAGAGCTGCATCTGCTAGAAGCATCTGCCAGATGAAGGTCGTGAGCATCCGGAACTGAGGCTCTGGAAGTCCCACCATGTTGCGGTCAGCTCGAAGCACGTCCAAGTGCACCACCGGAGGGAAGGCGTGGGGTCCGCCTTGCCGAAGCTGACCGGGAGGCCGGTCTGGGTAGATCATGCAAGAAGCGATTGCCGAAAAACGTCGAGCAGGTCCCGGCTGACGGCAAAGTCCATGACCTGTACCAGCATCCGCAAGCTCCTGGTAAAGAGTTGGGCATAGAAGGTAGGCAAGCGACTCCCTCCAGTCATGAAGAACATAGGTTACGCGCCGAACTGCCGGGACAGCGGTCCACCGGGGAGAGCGCCGCATCACGGAGGGGACCGGAGGAGATCAAAGGAGGGCAAGAGGCCCTCGGGGCTGGCTGGAGCGGGCCCAAGGGTCGTCTGGGAGCAGCAAGCGTCACACGAGTCGGCGGAGAGCGGCTGGGTCAGGGGTCCCTGTCAAGTCCATCAATGCCTGCGGGCTAGGACCGAAGAGGCGAGTGACCACATCGGGTCTGCGTAGAAGTGCCTTCACTTCGGCGAGGAGGTCGCGGCAGGAACAGGGGACAGCATCACCACACAGCGGGTCTGCCATAGACGCGCCTTCCCATTGGCGAGGAGGTCAGGGCAGGAACAGGGGACAGCATGCCAAGGCCTATTCGAAGCCTGATGTCCTCCACGCGCCGGACCACCGTCTGCGTGAACAGCTCCGAACTCCCTCAGGTCAGGGCACAGCAGAAGAAGGTTGCGGTCCCGTCCAAGCCCCAGGGGGAGCGGCGTAGCAAAGCTGAAGAGCCGTGTGCTGTCACTGCCGGGGTACTTACCACTGCTGGTTGAGGTCCGGCCGGGAGCCACGTACCAGCGAAGGCGAGCGGCGCTGTCCAAGACCGCCAGGTCGGAGGAGTCGGAGAGGAAGCCAGCGTAGCTCAGGAGCTCTGCTGCTGGAGCATGGAATGCCTTGACAAGGTCAGGGGAACCAGGGACCTCCAGCGACAAGTTCGACTGTCATCCCACGGAGAACCGTGACGGAGCCACTTGGGCAACAGCTGGGGCTCGTCGGCGTTGGGAGACGCACGCTGGGGAGAGTGCGGGGTCGGCCGGGCTCTAAAAGGAACGCGAAGCAGCCAGGGGCAAAGAGGAGGAGGCGCCAGGCCGGAAGTGCGTCGGCTGACACGTGGCGATTTGGGTCCTGTGGGCTGGGCCTCAAGGTGGGGCGAACCAGTTCGCTGTGGGCCAGGCTGGGCGGGCGCACAAAGTCCAGTCGCGTCATCGGGCTGGAGGCACTATACACACCTTGGCGCGGGCCGAACACGGCTGCTGCTGGACTGGATCTGAGTAGAGGCGGGAATGCTTCTGAGTATCCGCGTCAAGCCCAAGAGGACTCAGGCCGCAAGGCGGGGCGCACAAGCTCGCTGTGGGCCAGTCTCGAGAGGGCGGGCGCACAAGGGTCCAGTAGCTTCGTCCGGATATGAGCGCCTGTCACTCACCGAGGGGCAGGGCGGACGACGGCGCTGCTGGACTGGTACCAAGAAGCGGCAGGGCTGCATACACGATCCGTAAGGCAGGGCAAACAAGTCCGCTGTGGGCCCCACTTGAGAGGGTGCGCGCGCGCACGGGCCCAGTAGCTTCGTCTGGCTGGGGGTGCTTGTCACTCACCGTGGAGCGGGACGGACGACATTGCTGCTGGGCAGGTACTGAGTAGTGGCGGGGCTGCGTATGAGCTCCGCACTTACGAGCTGACGCATGTCAGGGCAAACAAGGTCACTGTGGGCTACGCTAGAGAGAGCAGGCGCACAAGGGTCCAGTAGCCACGTCCGGCTGGGGGCGCTTGTCACTCAACGTAGAGTGGGGCGAACGATGTGGCTGCGGGGCGAACGATGTGGCTGCTAGACGGGACTCGGATAGCGGCGGCTCTCTTCCTCATCTCTTTGCCAAGCTCACTGAGGGCCAGGCTCGGGCGAGTGGGTGCGCAAGAGGGGTCTCATCCGAAGAGTAGGCAGCCCCCCCAACATCCAGTAGCCTCGTCCGGCTGGGGCCGCTGTCACTCACCGTGGAGTGGGGCGAACGACATGGCTGCTGGACTGGACTCAAATAGCGGCGGTTCTCCTTATCTCATCTGGCCACTGTCTAGTTTCCGCAGAGCGGGGCGAGCAAGCTCGCTGCGGGCCAGGCTCGAGCAAGCCGGTGCACAAGGGGGGTCTTGTCCGGCGAGTCGTCAGTCCCCTAGTATCCAGTGGCCTCATCCGGCTGACTTTATCCTTCCTTTTAGCCTCCTCGGTTCCGCAGAGCGGAGCGAGCAAGCTCACTGCGGGCCAGGCTCGGGAAACCGGGCGCGCAAGGTTCGGCGAGTCATCAGTCCCCCAGTATCCAGAAGCCTCGTCCGGCTGACTTTTATCCTTCCTTTTAGGTTCCTAGGATCCACAGAGCGGGGCGAGCAAGCTCGCTGTGGGCCAGGCTCGGGAGAGAAGGCGCGCAAGGGGGGTCTTGTCGGGCAAGTCATCAGTCCCCCAACATTTCCAGAGCAGGTGCGTCTAAACCGGTCTGTAGCGGTAGCGGGTGGCTGGTCTTGGGACGGCGACGGTCGTTCACGCCAAAGGAGCCCCAAGCTGTGACCATGTTCTTCCACCCAGGGCGCGCAGGTGTGACCGAATGCACAGCTGGAGCAAGGGAGGCACGCCGCATGTGTCTCGCCCGACCAGTGGAAGTCTCCACAGCGTGTGCGGACTATTACTGCAACATAGTCAAAGGTGAGAGGCGAGCGGCTGTGGCCCAGAAGGCCACGCAGACTAACACACCCGCACTCGCATTATCCCTTCACTCATTCAGAACTTTACCTACCGCCTGCCGCATGGCACAGTGAAGTCATGTCTAAGTTACACAGAGCAAGATAACCTTCGCAAGGCAAGCGAGCGCGGCTCGGCAAAGCCACGCCAAACAACGTAAGCAACCTCTATAGAGAGTCCCAGTAGTTCCTTCCCCACCGACCACCTCTTTTGGTCAGGTGAGCCGTTGCTTCCTGTTCTTTTTTTTCTTTAAAAAGGACTATCACTTAGCAGAGCATGCTTTTGATCCACGGACCAATGGGTAAAGGGCCCAGCCCGTTCCCGCTGTGCCCCTCTGCTTCATTTCTTTCTATGCTTAAAAAGGACTATCTGCTCACGCTTGGTAGCCAAAGATGCGTTTGACAGAAATACGACATTCCCGGCTTTCCTACTGGGACGCTCGTTGGCACCTGTGAAGGCAATCTCCGTATAAACAGCCAAATTCACGGCCCGTGCCACTGCCCGGCGCACCGAGTGCCGGTCGAGGGCAAGAACCAAGGCCTTACCTTGCCATGGCGAGCGAGACCAGGGGGGAACCTGTTCGAAGGCCGTCGGCCACTGCTACGACGAAGCTGTAGCCCGTCCCGCAAGGCGGAAGGTTGAAGGTCCCTCGTGCGCAGCGGAGAACGGCCCAACGGAGCAGAGTTGCCAACCCCCAATTTTTTTTTCAGTAGTCAAAATTTAGAATTTCAGTAGTTTCATGACAATTTCAGTAGTCAATGCGCGTCGCTGCCTTGCTGATAATGTCGTTAAAATCTCTGACCACATTCAGGGCTCCCAATACAAATTCTTAAAAATCCCTGAAAAAATCCAGTCGCTGGATTTGCGCACACGCGAGTGTTACTTTCAGAGTATAGTGTTACTTTTATGTTACTTTCAGAGTAAAGTGTTACTTTTATAGTACTGACTGTGTTAATAAGAGGATACTAAAATCTATAATGAATCGATCAATAAAGACGTGCTGCAGTATGATTTGGATCACTTGCAAGAGTGGTCCGACACATGGGATTTGCATTTTAATGTAGAGAAATGCAAGGTCTTGCATGCTGGAAGGAACAATCCTGAACATGATTACTTGATGAAAGTTAACAGTGACATTAAAAAGGTGGTATCTTATGAGGAGGAAAGGGACTTAGGTGTTGTTTTTGATAAAGTTCTATCTTTTGATCCCCATATTCAGAACTGTATCAATAAGGCCAACAAAACGGTTGGAGTAGTTAAGAGAGCCTTTAATTATTTGGATAAGGACTCTTTCAGTAAACTCTATAAAGCACTAGTCAGACCACATTTAGAATATGCAAACACTGTACGGTACCGAGGGTCAAAGAGACAGTCAGTTGCACTCGAAAGGGTACAGAGACAAGCAACAAAGCTGGTTAAAGAATGTAAAAATATGACTTAGATTCAAATATTTTGGACTACACTCCTTACGTGGACGTAGAATACGTGGAGACTTAATCCAAGCTTTTAAAATTTATAATGGCATTGACGACCTAAATTCACAACTTTTTGGGGCAGCTAGATGAATTACCAAAATTTAAAGAGATTTTCTATTGCTATGATGAATGATTTGTAGGGAAAAATGCATGCATAACAGACCCATAAAGTAATTAAAGAAAGAAAGGACATTTGCAAAGGTCTCGCGGCCTATTTTGTCCTCACACTACTACTACTAGACTTACGACAGCCTGGCCAACAGTGTGACACTTCAGCACCGGCTGCTGTTAAAAATGGTGCACCGCACACGCCCAATTTTGCCACAGTTCCAGTTCCATTTATTATCACACTCTTTGTCTATATTATATCCTTTGCTCTGCTAGAATTCTTCTCAACGATGTCTGCACGTGATATGTTTGCGATGTGATCGAAATGGCGGTAGCCGTGAGGTGCGCGTGTATAGGTAACTTCTGGCCGCGTTCCGTCATCTGCTCTCAGACTCAGGCTTCACAATGATTGGTTCAAAGCCTAACACGCGCCGGAAGCTGTGATCAGCAACACGTAGTTGGGTGACCGTGACCTTGACAGTCTACACGGTAGTCACAGGCGCTCAACGAACCTTAAAATTGTTGTTTTTACTATTGTTGATTTTTGCTTTTCCGTAGTATTTTTAATACTTCCATAGTTCCGTAGTAACACATCAACTTCCGTAGTAAACTACGGAAATTCCGTAGTGGTTGGCAACTCTGACCTCCCAAGCCAACGAAGTCCCCGCCAAAGCAAGAAGGCACCCAGCATGGCTTCCATTTGTCGTCGTACAGTCTAAGCTTATTACTGTCATGTAGTCCCCAAAACTTCGTAGCAGACCGCCATGCAAGTCAGAAGTGACTGAGCGCCGCCAAGTTAGTCTTGTTCAAAGGAATCACCAGCGCCAACACGGCCAATCCTTTAGCACTGAACACTTTGTTTCCCCAAGACTGTCACAAAGAACTCTTTCAGACTGCACACTCGAAGAGAACGAAGCTAATCCAAGGCAAGCACACCCAAGCATGGCCAAGTCAAACCACCGGTACACAACCGTACACAGCCGAAGATCCAGTAGGCTGAACATGTACGTTTGCAGTAAGCTAAGTGAACAGACTGGTGTGACAACACTGCTCATGCCACTGGAAGGGGATGTAAGGGAGGCTACTCAGGGTACCGGGCTATGGCGCCCTTGGGTCGCCTCCAATGTTGTGCGGGTACACAACGGAATTTTGGGCTGAAATGGTAAGCTAAGTGCATGTTTCCTATCAGTAATGTCATCGGTAATGTTTTTGAGGAAACAAGTGTCTCTCAACTGTAGTCTGTTCCAGACACTGGTGGCATATGATCCTTCACATGCAGTGCCTTTTATTAAAACTGAGTTTTATAGGTATCTGAATGGCAGTGCCTACTTAGTTTTTACGACAATTCTGTGGGTGCCAAACTATTCAGGCACTGAAAGTCAAGAAACGTGGCCAACGCGTATTGCAAACACATCATAACAAAGAACGGCTGTCTCCATGCCACTAATTATGTCAGAATGTTCACATAAAGTAAACGATTGCTTCACTAACACATTCAGACTTGCCACTCCACAGAAGACTTACATGTATGAAGGCTGGACCAAGACAGTTCAACGGTAGTGCCAGATTAGCTTGGTGCCTGGGAAGGCACTATGCAAATCTAGTACTACCCTGAACTATCATAGTCCATCTTCAGAAACTGGCATGCAGTCATCACAAGACAGTTGGCTAGTTATGAAAGACTGCTGCAGGCATGAGTGAATTGGCAGTTTCTGGCAAAAAAAGCACATGAGCACAATGAAAACCATCCAGCTATGAGCTCAACCTGTAGCTGCATTAGGCCACACTAATTCACAACTACAAGAGATGCAGTGTAATACTTCATCACATAAACACATAATTCCACCGCACAGACAAAGCATCCCCAGTGAGCACAACGCGTGTGGGCCAACATCTGCCACAGAGCTTATTCTTATTGGGTCACTGCTCTCCGTTTATTCAGACTGCTGTAATCCTGGCAAGCTGTTTGCCATAAGCCAGCTACGCTGCTGAACTTTTCACTCAAGCATATCATCCACTGCACGCAAAGAACACACATCACTGGTCTCCATTTTGTCTGACTGTTTCCTCGGACTGCTGAATACCGAGTAAGTCCAAAACAGCCTGTGAGGCTGCAATGCGTTGCTGCTGCAGGTATGTCTGACTGTTATTTTCGGTCTCATTCAGGTAGTACCGATAGTTCACCATGAGCCCACATGACTGGTTCAAGCCGCGGATGGAGGTGTCAGCCAGGTAGTTGACTCGCCACAACACAGCACCGTTGGTCAAGTGAAAGTTGGCTAAAAAATTAAACATAAAAAGAGTGATAAATAACTCAGCACTGGAGTTACTCACACATGGGTGAACATTTGAAATGACTGAAAACGGTCCTGGGTGCATAATCCATGGCCAGCAAGAGACATAAATTCTCATGAGTCTCTGCATGCGCAGGGGCTCATGAGAATTTATGTCTCTTGCTGGCCATGGATTATGGGCCCTGGACCACTTTCTGTCATTTCAAGTTTGATAATATGTGTCTCTTGCAGATGGAACAGGCTGGCTGAAGGACAGTGTTCTATCTAAACCAAAACAGCTGGAATTCAGCTTTTTGGGAGTTTGAATCAATCTCCAAGACTGAAGACTATCACCCACGCTCACGTATACAGTTTCAGGAGTGAAAAGCTGGCCATTGTCAAAATACCAAAAGGCAGGCCATGTCCAAGTGGCCCTGCTACTGATAATGATTTTCTTGCACTTTCCACACATACAGGGTATTTGTTGTTTACCATGCAAATAAGACACATCATTTCTATTTTTACTATTATTATTTCAATTCTAAAAACATGGATGTTTCAATATGCAAGATATTAACAATTTACAGATTTCCAGCTGTCAACTTGCATGCATGCAGCTCATCAGCTCTACCGTCCGGCAAGAGTCAGTATGTCATTTTTTGAGAAAAGCAAGATTTTCTTTGTATCACAATTTATGAAAATCTTGTCGTTATTTGCCAAAAGCCAGCTGTATATCCATTTTCAACATGATTTTCATTATATAACAAATAACGGCAGAGCTACAACTATGTGTAGCCCAGCACTGTGCACTTTATCCTGTGAACACATTCCATGGGAGATAAGTTACATGTATAGTATTGCCCGAGTTTCAGTTTATGTTTGTACAGCAACTGATCGTACAGACTTTTTGGAACAGAAATCACAACCCATAAAACAGAAAGTGCAATATTTCTAGTCCACTGAACTACTCAATTCTCACAAATCCTCGTCTGTTTTCCCAATACTGATGAAGTAAACTGAAAACTGTGATAATTCTATTCTACTAACCAACTGGGTTCAAAGCAAACCCTCTCCTCTTTTCCTGATACAGGTATCGCGCACACAGTCGTAGTAGTGGACCCTTCATTGCGGCCACCATTTCTGGTCGAGCTAGCCACTGGTTGGATTGTGCCAAATGTTTAAATGCCTCCAGTGCGGACGAATGCTGGGACTGGCGAAATGCTTCCATTGCCTCGACTTCGGATGGGGTAAGCATCTGCTGACTAGAATCTTCCTCTCCAATATCTGAGAGAGAAAAAAAAAATACACGATAAAAATATGAACACCTTCACCCAAGTAAACGTGAGCATGCTCCAACTGCAAGAGGTATAGATCCTCATGAGGCCCCACAGCTGCGGGGGCTCATGAGGATCTATGCCTCTTGCTGTAACACTTTATATCTACTTCTTTTTTGATGGCTTTGGATCTTTGATGCTGAATGAAAAATGATTTCAAAAACACAATCTGCGCTGACTGGCAATGAGTGGGTTAACCCCCTTCTGCATACTACCACCAGTGATGTTTTCAGACCATGTCTGAAAAGTACTTGACAAATTTATACAACTCCTTCGCTGTCACAAATCTACAGAATGAGATGCACAGGCCATGATGCAGGGGTAGTCAAGGCCTAAACCTTCAACTGCCAGGGCAAGGCAAACACTAACCAGCAGCAAGAGACATAAATCCTCATGAGTCCCCTACGTCGTGGGGGCTCATGAGGATTTATGTCTCTTGTCAGCCCTATGTTCTTTACATCTATTTCCGTTCCTATTTGGTTTGTGTTCTTTATGTGAATGTCAATAAGTGTGCAGTGGTTTCTGATGCAAAATTCATTTTTCTCTAAAAGGTATTTTTTCGAAAAATACTTACCGATGACATGACTTTGTGGAAATGTCTACTACTAGCTCAATTTTAGCCTACTCACCCGTTGTGTGCCCACACAACCCGGGAGGCACTCGGGGAACACCCCTAGAGGGGCCGAGAGTTGTCTCCTGTTTCCCGCCCTACCGGATCCGGTCACGAGACCGGCCAGTCTGATACTTCGCTCAAAAGCGGCAAGCGGGGCAGGAGGGAGGGTCCTCCGAGTCATGTCATCGGTAAGTATTTTTCGAAAAAATACCTTTTAGAGAAAAATGAATTTGTTTCCTCAAAAACATTACCGATGACATGACTTTGTGGAAGAATTGCGATGAGGAGGAGGGTGCCGCGCAAAACTTCTTAATGGTAAACAGCGCCGTCCTCCCGGTCGCAAACTCCCGACAATTTTAGCGAAGTGCATACCTACGGCGCCGGTGGCGCCGGGAGGGAGTGTTGCGCCGCGGCGATGTCCCCCACCAGTGCGAGATTCTCTCGTTGGCCTGCCAGGTCCCTGAGGTAGAAGCGGGCAAATACAGATTCAGTCTGCCAGCCCACAGCTGCCACGATGTCCTTGACAGTGCAGTTTCGATCAAACGCGAGGCTCGTGGCCATGGCTCGTACCTCATGTGCGCGAATGTGCAGCCTCTTCGCTCCCTGCGGGGAGATATCTTGATAAGCGGAGCGTATAACCCAGCGGAGCCAGGAAGAGATCGTCTGGGCTGTTATGTCATTCCTGCTGGGTCTCAGAGGTAGGAAGAGGCGCGAACGCCCTCTGCAGAAGGCTTTAGATCGTCGCAGATAAACTCTAAGGGCGCGCACGGGATCCTGTTGCCTGGTCTCCTGGGACAGAGGGTTGGTTCTTAGCAGCCGTAAGGTGATAACCTGAGGCGCAGTCAGAGGAGACCTGTTCTTGGCAAGGAAGGCAGGGTCAGTGAGGAGTTGAACAGACCCGTCCGCTCGGAACTGTAGGCAGGTAGGCCGCGCCGAGAGTGCGTGTAGCTCACTCACCCGAGAGGCGGTAGCAAGGGCCAGCAGGAAGCACGTCTTTCGTGTCACATCTGCGAAACGGGCCAAAGATAAGGGTTCAAATCTGTCAGAATTCAACCACGTTAGCACCCAAGGCAGGTCCCAGCGGGGAAGGAGTGAGCGGTGTGTTGGGCGCTGGATGCCGAAGTGTCCCATAAGGTCGGCTAAGTCTTTGCAGGCGCCCGGGTCTGGGTGTCCAAGGTGTCGTTAAGTGTCAGCGATCATGGACAGGTAACCCCTCACAGTGATGGGGGCCAGGCCTATGTCTCGGAAGAGCCAGAGGAAGAAGTCCGCCAGCTGAGGATTAGTCAGTTCCGTGGGGGACAGGCCGTGCTCGGAACACCAGGAACACAGGACTCGCCACTTTCCCTCGTAGACTCGAATGGTCGAAGGTCTGCGGGCCGCAGCGATCGCCTCCACTGCTGCACCCGAGTAGCCTCTAGCTCCGAGGGCTTGCCGCACAACCTCCAGGCGTGCAGGAGGAGCCGCTCCGGGCAGGGGTGAAACAGCGGCTGACGCGGTTGCTTGAGCATGGTGCGTGGGGCGGGAAGCAGCAGGGGCGGGTCCGTGGCGAGCCTGAGAAGGTCGGTGGTCCAGGAGCGGTTCCAGGCGAACGGTGCGACTAACAGTAGGACCGCCGAGCAGCCCCGAAGCTTGAGAAGGACTTTGGGTACGAGAACCGTCGGGGGGAAGGCATAAGCCACAAGGCCGTCCCAGGGAATGGAGAGCGCATCGACAGCCCAGGCAAGGGGATCGGGAATTGGGGAGACGAAGAGAGGCAGCTGATGGTTCCACCTCGTGGCGAACAAGTCGACCTGGGGAGTCTCCCACCGGGCACAGATCATCCGAAAGATGTCCTGCCGAAGGGTCCATTCCGTGTGCAAGAGCTGGCCGCGGCGAGACAGCGAGTCGGCTAAGACATTCAGGTGTCCGGGGATGTGTCGGGCTCGAATGGTAATACCCCGGTCCTCGCACCAACGCATCATCCGGTAGAGGAGCATACAAAGGTCGGGAGAGCGAGTGCCACCTTGTTTCTGGATGTAAGCCACCACAGTCGTGTTGTCCGAGAGGATGAGTAGCTCCTGGAGCCTGAGGCGATCCTCCCAGAACTGCAGGGCTTGCCAAACGGCCTGCATCTCCAGCCAGTTGATGTGGGTGTGCGCTAGGTCCGCGGGCCAGGGCCCCGAAGCCGAGAGGAACCGAGGAAGGAGATGAGTGCCCCACCCAGTGAGGCTGGCGTCGACACACAGCGAGGTCTGGGGTGAAGGAGAGGCCAGGGGAACTCCCAACGCTAGCCAAGAGTGGTCGGTCCACCGACAAAGATGAGGAAGCAGCACCTGGGGCACCGGAACCAATGTCGTTAAGTCGCCGGACGACGGGCGCCAATGGAGTAGGAGATGCAGCTGGATCGGCCGGGAGTAGAGACGACCTAGGGGGATAAGGTCCGCTGCGGCGTTCAGCAGGCCCAGAAGCTGGAGCCAGACTCTGGCGGGGGCCACGTCCTGCCGTGCTAACTGACCGGCTAGATCCGCAATCTTCTGGATCCGGGGGGCCGGGAGACGCACCGTGTTGAGGTCGGTCGCAAATTCCATGCCCAGGTGCACGAAGCGGCGGGACAGAGAGAGATCCGACTTGCCATCGTTTACTAGAAAGCCCAAGTGTGCCAGTAGAAGCAGCAGCGCATCCCTGTCCGACGCGAGCGAGGTCTCGGACTGGTTGCGTAGGAGGAGGTCGTCTAGGTAATTCGACGTCGGACTGGAGGATGACTGTCGGGCCTTGGCGACTACGGCGTCCATCAGCCGGGTGAACACCCAGGGGCTGAGGTTGAGTCCGAACGGGAGCGCGCGAAACTGGTATACTACGCCGTCGATCGCAAACCGGAGGAACTTCCTGGAGGCCGGGTGCATCGGGACATGCAGGTACGCATCGGAAAGGTCCAAGCTGACTGCGAAATCCAGAGGCTGGACCGCGGCTTTCAGGGCTCGGGCAGTCTCCATCCGGAAGGAGGGGGCCGTAATGTACTTGTTCAGGGCCGAGAGATCGATGACCGGTCGCCATCTCCCTCCAGGCTTCAGAACGACGAACAAGCGGCTGTAGAAGGCTGGGGAGTCGGGGACGCGTACCACCTCTGTGGCGGCTTTCCTCAGGAGGGAGGAGACCTCTCCCCACAGAGCGGAGGCCTTTAACGGGTCGCTGGGAATCTCGGTCCAAAGGGGGGAGCGACGCAAAGGAGGTGGGCTGCGAAAGGCGATCCGGAGGCCGGCCGAGACGGTGTCGCAAATCCAGGGGTCGTCGGGAAAGAGTGTGAGCCAATTTCCGCTGAAAAAGGCTAGCCTCCCACCGACCGGAGACCCCAAAGTGGTCGGTGGGGGCAAGGCTGGGGGGCAGTCAGGCAGCCCGCCCGCGACCTGGTCGCCGGGCGGGACGGGGCCAAGCGGGGGCACGGGACCTGGAGGGTCTAGGACGGCCAAAGGCGGGGGCCTGCTCAGGGGCCGAAGCAGGGGCTGAAGCGGCAGAGGGTCTAACCGACTGCGAGGCGCGACCCCTAGCCTGGCGGGAGGACGGAAGCGGCGGGGAGGAGGAGCACTCACAGGCCAGCGGTCGGGGTTGGAGGCTCGAACAGAGGACCAGGTGTCGCCGAAAAGCAGGGGACCACCCAGCGGAGCACGACGAAGCTGCGCACGCAGGTCAGGTGGCATCCCTCGGCAGGCAAGCAGAAGGGCGTCTCGACGCATCAGGTCACAGTTGGCGGAGGCAGCCATAGCGTTGACCGACGAGTGGTAGGCGGCGCAGTTGGCGACTTCCGCTAAGACGAGTAAATCCCCAAGGAGAGGCGTGATAGAAGGATGCCAGGATTCTTCCACACGACGAACCAGGGCTTGAGTGAGCAGCTCCAGGAACCCAGCGCAGGCTAAGGTGTTCCGCACCAGGGATGCAGTCATATCCAGGCCACGAGGGAGGGAACGGCGAAGACACGGCATGGGGGTCCATCGCAGGAAGAGGGATGGAGAAAGCCTGGGAATGGCCGGCATACCAGTCCCGACGGAAGGCGATGTCCAGGCCAGCCGGCCAGCGACGATCGGAGAAGAACACCGGCTCTCGAGACGCGGGAAGTTGCAGGTGCGCTGAGAAGACATCTCGCAGCTCCTTAATTCCAGGCGGCTGGGGAAGCGACTTGAACCTCTTAACTTGACGCTCGGCATCCACGAAGGCAGAGACCTTCCTCTTCAGGGGGGGAGAGGCTGGGTAGGAGTCCGCTGGCAGAGTGGCCGCGATGATCCTGGCGGCTTCGTCCAAAGCTAAGAGGGTCTCCGCCCGGGAAGACGACGGAAGGGTCGAGGGGACATCATCACCGACGTCGGCGGGCGACAGGGAGCGACCATCCTCATCCAACAGGGCCGAGACGGAGTCCTCGGGCAGCAAACTGAGGGCTTCTTCATCCAGGGGGCGGCGAGGAGGTGGGCGAGGCACCGAGGAAGGCCGAAGCTTGGGCGGGGACGCGTGTCGAACCTCGCGGGAAGCCCGGGAACGAGCCGGCAGCGACAACGGAGGTGGGGAACGCCGAGGCGAACGCGAGCGAGGAGGGGTCCTGTCTGGTGCGCGGGAACGACGTCTGGACGAAGGACGGCGGACAACCGGAGAGGGGCGCCGACCACGGGAAGAGGGCCGAAGATGGCGGTGACGCGGCGAACGCATCGAACGGTGCAAGGGCGAGCGCGACTGCGCACGCAACGAGGAGTGGCAGGGGGAGCGGCGACAATCCCGGCGGGGGGAATGATCCTTCCGGCGGCGCTCGAGGGGCGAGCGCGAGTGTCTAGAACTGACGGTGGAACGGGATGAGTCGGGGGCGCGACCGTGTCGCGTAGGTTGAGGCTGACGTCTCTCCTGGCCGGACTCAGTGAGAAGGGTTCTATGCCGGCGTTCAGATCCTCCGGAAGGATCAGCGGGCTTCTCGGGGAGAGAGAGAGGATGAAGGCCGGTCAACGTGGGACGGCTCATGGCGGACTGCTGCAGGCCGGACTCAGTGAGGCGGGCGCTCTGCCGGCAAACAGACCCTCCGGAAGGGTCAGCGGGCGTGGCAGTCCTCTGGTCAGCGAACAACGCAGGGTCCCGACGAGCAATCTGTTCCGAGAGGCCGAGGCGAGGAAGGGCGGTCGTTACCCCAGGGGCGGCGGAAGTGTCAACAGGAGCCAGACGAGAGATAGCAGACGGAGGTTGCTCTCGCCGATAAAAACTCCAGAGGTCAGACCAATGGATCTCTGGCCAGGTCGCACAGACATCGCAGAGATGGTCCGAGGCGCAGCCCGAACAGGGGAGGCAGACCGCATGGTCGTCCGTCGGCCACTGGAAGTCGCCGCATTGAGAGCAGGTAAGCATTTGGGTCCTGCAACAGACAAAGGGCACAACAAGGTCGCAAAAGCAGACAAGGGAGCCTAGCCCCAAACAAAGGTACTCCAAGCGCCGTGACCGCCGGCGCGTGAAATAGTGGCTACACTCGCCAAGGGCTAAAGGGCCTTTAAGGTAGACGAACGGAGCGTGGGTGCCCAAAGGCCCTACGAGAAAAAAGAAACCCTAGCCTCCAAAAGGCAAAGTCCACTCGTAACAGTGAGGCACAAAAAGGAGAGAAAGGCGACGTCCCTCGAGGAGACTCGTTAAAAAGGTCGTGCAAGGCGCCAGAACGTAAGCTCAACAGCTGGCGCCAACGTAGTAACCAAGCCGAAAGGGAAGCCCAACGGTAGCCGGCTCTCGGCCCGAGGGCCGGCTGTGGGTAGCTACCACTACCTTACCTCCGAGACGAATCGGGAACGGGGGTAAGGGTAGCCATACACCTCCACAGCCTAGAGGAGAGCAGCAGAACGACGCAAGCAGAGGCAGGCAACGAGAAGGCAGGTCAGCGCTAGAAGGCGGCAGAGCACACGAAGAGGCAACGAGCGTAGGCAAGAGGAAGACCGGTCGAAGCAGCGCGAGAGCAAGGCCAGACACATCTTCTCTGTACGAGCGAAGTAGCAAGACTAGCCGGTCTCGTGACCAGATCCGGTAGGGCGGGAAACGGGAGACAACTCTCGGCCCCTCTAGGGGGGTTCCCCGAGTGCCTCCCGGGTTGTGTGGGCACACAACGGGTGAGTAGGCTAAAATTGAGCTAGTAGTAGACATTTCCACAAAGTCATGTCATGAGTAATGTTTTTGAGGAAACAAATTCGTGATCCTGGCAGCAAAGGGATTAGAAGCAATGCAATCTGTGTACATGTAAGGAGGAATAGCTCAACCCCAGGCAAACAGGTGAGCAAACCATTAGGTCTTATGGCGCCAAATGCATACAAAAATTAAATTAAATAAATTGTATCATTAACCCCCCCCCCCCCCCCCCCCATTGTGCACACACACACAGCCATAGATGCCATTAACAGTACTCATGGTAACATGCACAAGGGAGGTAATTTCATATTCAAATTTGAGGAAAAAAGTCTCGACTCACTCGAACGATGCAGCTGCAGGTTGACCTGCCCAATAAGCCAGTCACGGAATCCAGGGATGGGGGAGAGGGAGGAGAAGCAAGACATGTGGGGGAACTCGGACTGCAACTCGCGTACCACCCGCTTTATGAGGTAGTTACCTAGTTCTACACCTTGCAACCCTGAAAACAGAGGAAAGACTAGGATACATAATGACGATAACAATGATGATAATGATGATGATGTTCATTTGCAGAGCACATTTATCCATCCACGCCATGACTACTCGAGGGCCACCTAAAGCTGATATCACCTCAAGGAACTTTTCTGTTCTGTGTTCTTGCCTTTCACAAACCTATGTAAATTCACACAACTTAAAGTTAAACATGAGTGTTGTATTTTGCCTTTATGGTTCCCAGATATCACAATGTACTAAAAAAAAGTTAAACATTTAGGGCTTAACATCTTTTGTCCACCATGAAGGTCATTTCAAAAACAGGGCACCAAATAAGGTCTGAACAAATTTTGACCCATCTGGATTTGAACAAAAGACCTTTCAGATGTGAGTCTAATGCTGTAAAATGGGCCAGTATTAGTACTATTACGACTAACTTTTATCAGTACGGTAGTGTACATTACACTTCGCTTATAACAACGTCAGATATAACACCAACAATTTTCTAGACAAAAAGTCTATTGGGCCAAAGACAAATGCTGTTAGCCCGCACACAGCTGTGCGCAGGCCAACAGTGGCCATCGTCAGCCCATAGGACTTTGTGCCCTGGGTCAGAGGTCCCAACTGCACTTTTTCTATGTAAATTACTTTGCATATCCCACACTTCGGATACAGCAACAAATCGGGTCCCACTGGTATTTTGGTAGCTCTTTGCCTACAGATGTCAACTTCAACCACAGCAAGATTACTTCCCTTAGAACACCACCGACAGTGAGATCCACCCAGCCAAGGTTTGCTCACGGTGCATGTCTTAGGCAAATTTTTAGCGCTGAATGTCATTACAAGCTGTTACATGGCATGCACAGCGGATCCAGATATGCACTGTTAACAAAATTACTTAGTGGCAGAGTACATCATACAGAAAAGTTACTTGTTAGGCAAAGAGCTAAATCTGAACTTTACAGTGTATGTTTACCTCTTTGTGTGGAGGTGATGGAGTAGAACACTGCAGTGGTTATCTGTGCAGGATCCTCTTCAATCTGTTGTTCTACGGTGCTGTCCGGCTCTGTACTCTCTGACTCCGGGATGGCCGCTCGGAACCTTGGGTTATGGATAATAGACTGTGGGAAACCAATGAAAATGTATGTTTTGTAGTTGATTTCAAAGACTGTCAATGGCAACCCTGTAAAAAAGCTGGGAATAACACCCTTCATATTATTGTAGCACCTGCTGTGAGCGATCACCTTTTCTGCAAGAAGACATTGGTCTTAACCCTTTACATTCTGATAATTCCATTGCTTGAAATAAATTAGACTATGATAGTTCAAGGGTGGTGCCAGAAATAGCTTGGCGCCTGAGGCGCCAAGCTATTCTGGCACCGCCCTTGACCTAAAATGCTTGATCTATCTCCTAAAATGTAGTGTAGCCCTCATAAAGACAACGAGAAAATGTTTTAAAAAAATCAGCCTCAGGGTGAAATGGGTTAAAGGGGAAGTACTTAACCCATTCAGTGCCAAGAAAATTTGAACACACACAAATGCAAGAGGTGTAGATCCTCATGAGCTCCTGCAGTCGTGGAGGCTCCTGAGGATCTATGCCTCTTGCTGACACCACTTTGAATATATGTTCCTTGGACAGCTATAGGGCTTGTTGATCTTGAAAGACAGCAGAAACACAGTTTCTATCAATGGTCACTGAACGGGTTAAGTTTCCCAGTTCACCAAAGGCTAGGCTAGTTTTCAGTCACTGGAATTCAGGATATAAACCCACTTAGATATTTACCACCCTAATGCCCGATCAAATGTTTTCTTTTGTATGTACAGCATGAAGAATGTCCAAAAGTTTTCAGACTGGGATGCTTGGTCCCAAGAACCCTCCCTTTAAAAGACAGGTGTTCTCTCAAGACTGCCCATGAGACTTGAAGGGCAAAAAGAAAAAAGAAAAAGAAATCACCCGCGTAGGGGCAATGTCTGCAGCCTTAGTTAGTCCATGCACACCTATGCACATGCCAACTAAAGCTGATGTTGGCCTGAAGACTTTTAAGTCTCTTAGCATCCATTTGGAAGCCAGAGACCTGTATGTGTTATATCCGATTTTTGTGATAAATACATCGTAAACTAGAGTGTACTGCACTACTGAGGCAGACCAGTATGCAAAGGCGTCTGGAGGTATCTGAAGTCTTACGTGTATATTGCTGGAGATTTCACTGGTAAGTGCTGTGTGCAGAACGACCACTGGCTCCCTGGGCATGCTGTTGTGTGTGAACGTATAACAACGACGGTAGGCACCCACTCGCTGTTTCAAATCTGTCCAGCTGCGAATGGGGTGAACAGCCTCATAGTCAGATATCTGAAAGTTAAAAAGGAAGAGCACATTTTCATACTACTCGCAGCCTTTTCAGAAACACACATTACAAGTACGCAATACCGGTAATTCAAGGGTGCGTGTAACTGAAAGCTTTAACATGACTTCAACCCTTTGGCTGTCTATAGCACTTTCTGTCACAAGGACTATTGGAGAAATCATGGAATCATCACAACAAAAAGCCCTATGGCAGTCAAACGCTTAACCCCATTTAGCCCCAAGAGTCAACAGCAGGAGATGGATCGACCATGATAATTCACAGGTATCGCAACAAAAAGTGCTACTTACAGCCAAAAGGTTAACTGTAATGAAAAGTTGCATCTCCGCAACAGCGGCTGACCATTTTGTGGGTCACATATATGACAGTAACTAGAAGCAAAGATGGACAATCTTGTAAACATTGACAGCAGTAGCTGACATCATTTTGATCGAGCTTCACAACACTGCAGGTGAGGAATCCACGAAAAATATCACAGTATAACACATTACATCCTGAGACAGATTTAAAAAAAAAAAACTTGCTTATTGTCCGATGAAGGCTACATTACAGATCAGGAGATAGAGCAACCATTTTTAGTTCAAGGGTGGTGCCAGAATACCTTGGCGCCTCAGGTGCCAAGCTATTCTGGCACCACCCTTGAACTATCATAGTCAAATTTATTTCAAGCAATATTTTATCAGGATGAAAAATGTTCACATAAAATTA
The DNA here is from genome assembly GCA_036245525.1 of Semisulcospira habei. Lineage (NCBI taxonomy): Eukaryota > Metazoa > Mollusca > Gastropoda > Semisulcospiridae > Semisulcospira > Semisulcospira habei. Next base: position 174,385,675 of record BTPG01000006.1, on the reverse strand, counting down.
AAAACAATAAAAGAAAACTGCAGAATGATGTCGAAAGAATGTTCAATTGAGAATCAAATACAAAATATGTCAGATTCCTTTCTGTGAGCAAATATGTGGAATTGAACACCAAATGGAATTTAAATTTGCAGTAAGTTTCTTGTATAAATAAATAACATTATGACAGACTTCTTATTACTCAAATCAATATAAATCACTTATGCTCAGGCCAACCCAATAAAATGCTCGTTAAAACTCACATTTTATTCACCAACCTGAACACACACGACTGATGCTGCATAAAAAAAGGTCTGTCACTTTAATCTTTATTTTTATTAAAAATCTTTAACCCCTTGGCTGTTGGTAGCACTACCAATTGCTTAAAGGGTTTACTTCATGCAACAAAAAGTAATATCCTGCACCCCAATAGACTTCACCTATGCAAAAGGGTTAACCCTTATCATTCGGAATACACCAGTGTGTGAAATAAGTTTGACTAAAATAGTTTAAGGGCAGAGCCAGAATAGCTTGGTGCCTCATTGGTCTATATCCTTATCTGTAAGTACTATAATGTAGCTTGCATATGGCAGTCTACAAATTTGAAGCTTTTAGCCTCAGTATGATATGGGTTAAGTGACTCCAAAACTAGGATGTAGACAAAAATGAATTTTTCTCTAAAATGTATTTTTTTGAAAATACTTACCGATGGCATTACTATATGGAAGATACCCTTTAGCCTACTGATTTCAGCCTAAGCATAAGTTGTGTCCCCTGCACAACTGGGGAGGAGACACCAGGGATCCATGCCTAGGAGCCCCGGGTGGCCTCCCCTCCCACCCTATTCAGTCACGTGTTGGGCGGAAGCCCACCAGTTTTACCCTTAGCTCGACCATGTGCAGTTGTGTTTGGGCCTAGCTCCAAGTCTCGCCAGCTCCGCCCAGAAGAATCAGAGTGGGGGAGGGGGGGGGGGTGAAAGTAAGGCTCGCCGGCCCCGCTCGGACGAATCGGAGTGGGGGGGGGGGGGGGGGGGGGGGGGAGCGTATCTTAATCTCGCCTGCCCTGCTCGGAAGCCTCAGAGCAGGGGAGGGGGGGGGGGTGTGTGTGTCTGAAGCTCGCCGGCCCCACTCGGAAGCCTCAGAGCAGGGGGGAGTGGGGGGGGGGGGGAAGAGCGTCTCTAATGTCTGCGTAGAATGAACGCACTTACCTGCGGGCCGCAAGGCCCGAACAACGAAAGACGCTTCCGCCGGTAGAAGTCCCAGAGCTGAGACCAACGTTTTTCCCTCCAGATGGCACACACGTCACAGGTCCGACCAGAAGTGCAGCCCGAGCATGGGAGGCTCGTGGGAGTCAGCAGGCCACTGAAAGTCCCCGCAGCGAAGGCAGGTCTTTACTTGCATACTCGCCATAACACCAAAGTCACAACACCCATCGAAAGGCACAAATTATCCCATGAAGCACACTAGCTGGTGCTAACAAGAGTCCAAGGCAGTCTTCGTCTCTTAGCACCACAAAGTCTGAGAATGCAGCAGGACCATACACAGTCATAAAGGAGCTAGGCTGAAACACAACCGCACACGGTCGAGCTAAGAGTAAAACTGGCGGGCTTCCGCCCAACACGTGACCGGATTGGGAGGGAAGGGGAGGCCACCCGGGGCTCCTAGGCATGGATCCCTGGTGTCTCCTCCCCAGTTGTGCAGGGGACACAACTTATGCTTAGGCTGAAATCAGTAGGCTAAAGGGTATCCTCCATATAGTAATGCCATCGGTAATGTATTTTGAGAAAACAAACAATCTACTGAGACAAACTTATGGTGCAGAAGCACACAAAATGAAAACAGAAAACTCTAGTCGTGTGCGCAAACCTTGCTATGTGGCATACTGTGTGTGCCCTGACTGCATCAGCATTTTGAAAAGAGCATTTGCCATCAGTGACAAATGGTGGAATAATTTAAACAGCATGCACTTATGTTGGTACAGGAGGCACTGTGCTACAAGGGGATAATGCTGACATAAACCTGACCTTTTGTACGAGATCGCAAGGTGAGGTCCAGGTGACGCGTTCCAGTTCCAGAAAGCCCACAGAAAACCATAGAGTCAGGAGTTCTCGCAACAGACGATTTATTGCATGGAAGTGGGCATTGTCCAGCTCACTACTGCTGCTTGACATGAAGCTCTGTTGGGAGAAAAAATATGTTACGTGGTGGAGTTGTAGTCGTAGTATGATAAACACACCAGACGCACGCACGTAAGGTTCTTTTAAATAAACTTCATTTACCTGCAACCCGTCACACGTGGCTTAAGGATGTAGACAATACTGGAGTAACAGTTCCAACAATATTTTAATTCAGCGATGCGATCTCCACACAATGCAATTCCAAATGCATTAACACTGATACAAAGTCTCTTCTGCAATGTCCACAATCCGACACAAAGTTTCTCATACACAGCGTTTCACACAATGCACACAATATACATGCCAAGTACCTACGATAAACTGCGTGTCTCTACCACTGACAATGCAAGACATTGTACAAACGTGCTTTCCTAGCGCCCTCTTTATATATACTACCAATTTCCAGAATCATCTACGAAAATCATACAACGCAACCAATCAGAACGAAACACGCAACCGAAACTCATTAAAATAATCTTTCTAGAAAAACTACAATAGGCTACGAAAATTTGGCTGCTAACTTCAGCTCTAAATCCTAGTGTATAATGAAGTCACATAAAAGTATGGTAACCCTATCACGACCTTGCATATCCGCTCTAGAAAATTCAAGAATTTTCACAAAACAAAAAAAAGGCTGCTCAATTCACACGCACAGAAAAACAAAATGTTGCAAACTGTTACGAAATCCCCGACGTCACACATACGAGGTCACTAGACAGCGCGACCTTATCGAAGGTTGTAATCTACGCAAAACAAAGATCGACCGCTATTCTCCGTGCGACTTTTCTATAAACTTCCGGTAAAACTTAACGAAATCCGCTCTACGTGCAAATGAGAGAAAAACTTACTAAAAAGGTACGTGATTCATAACCATGATGGCTCAAATAAATATCGGATCGTTTCCTACGATTAACACATGCATGCTCTCACAGGATAACACAACCACAATCGTAACAAAATAATACAGTGAACTTCGCGTGTAACTCATCAGTAATGACTGAAGTATGTTATGTGTGAAATAATTAACCCATTTAGCACCGAAGCCCTATAGCAGGAGATGGATCGACCATGATAATTCAAGGGTAGAGCCAGATCAGCTTTGCGCCGCCAAGCTCATCTGGCTCTACCCTTGAATTATCATGGTCGATCCATCTCCTTCAACAGGTTCATAGTCCTTAAGTAGCACCTCCAAAATCTGGGAAATGTGGTCTTGGAGTTAAATGGGTTAAGTTACACAGAAAAGGTATTCTTGGGGTCTCAGGAAAAGTGTTGTCTATGACTTTTGCTGAACCCAGTCTCACTGAAAGCAAGTCAACTGTGGTACAGATCTCACAGCTTTTTGTCCCCATATTGTGAACAGCTGTACCCTGCTAAATTAGGAGGTAAGGTACAGCTGTTAACAACATTGTAGTAGTAACTGATCACAGCGCAGTGAACTATTGGGTGCATGTATGTTGTACAAGAGACAGAAGAGAGAGATAAAACAATCTCCAAGGGTACCGGTAAAATAAAAAATGTAAGTTTGATGCCGGATCACAAATTGCTATACACACAAATTCAAGAGGCACAGATGCTCGCAAGCCCCAGCAGTTGCAAGGAGCTCATGAGGATCCATGTCTCTTGCTGATCATATTTTAATTGTAACCACATTCCTTGGACAAACAGGATTTTGGAAGTTGCATTATCCCATATCATATTGAGGCTAAAAGCTTCAAATTTGTACACTGCCATATGCAAGCTACACTATAGTACTTACAGATAAGGATATATATATAGACCAACGGCTTTAGTTCAAGGGTGGTGCCAGAATAGCTTGGCGCCTAGAGGCGCCAAGCTATTCTGGCACTACCCTTGAACTATTTTGGTCAAACTTATTTCACACACTGGTGTATTCCGAATGATGAGGGTTAACAAAGATTTCAGAAACACAATCTGCGTCCACTGGAAGTGAAGAGGTTGAATATATCTGCCCTAGAAAGGTAAAAGACAGTCAGTGCATTTTTGTAAAAAGGTAGATTTTCATTGTATTACAATGAAACTCTTACTTTTCCAAAAATAGACTTACCTTTTTTTGCCTTCCTAGTCCTGCAGATATGGACAGAACGGAAATCAATCAACACAAATTTGCCCATCTCCATACCCTAAGCTCTAAACAACAACCTAGAGTCAACTATCACAAAAGAAATACTGAATTATCTAAACACCACCAAAAAAATCAAGAACACCAACTTCAAAACACTTTAACAAAAGCAAGTCATACCAAGATGTCAGCTCGCAAGTCCACAAGGAATTTGACTCCTCCTTCAATGCGGCCAATCTGTTGGAAAAGATTCTGATAGCGGGGTGTCATGGCTAAACGCATCCGCTCCATGGCTTTGACTAGGAAGGCCTCACCTCTCTCCTACAAAAATATAAACATTGCAGACATTAAAATGAGCATATTTTTGCAATTTGTTTAACTCCTTCACTGCCAGTTGACATAGATTGTGTTCCTGAAATCTTTGTCACAAACAGCTCAAGCCATCCAAGAAACATGGATATAACATGGTTTCAGCAAGAGGCATAGATCCTCATGAGCCCCCGCAACTGCGGGGGCTCATGAGGATCTATGCCTCTTGCAGCTGGATTCAGCTCACTATTTCTCTACAGTGAAAGGGTTGGTCTCACTGGCTGTTTGGGTTACAGCAGCGTTAAATGTGTCGATCAGTGTGTCCACATCTGTGTCTTCTGCACCTAGAAGTAGCAGTGGCGCGAATTTTCCGCCTATCTTTGCCTGGAATGCTTCCGCTACCTCTGGGTCTTTTCAGCTTCTCGAAGTCAAACTTGATTCTGGTGGGACCCTGCTTGTTGACCTTCTTTAGGCGGAGTCGGAAGGTCATCATCACTAAGTCATGGTCGCTTCCAATGTCTGCTCCTGGAAAACTTCTTGTCTTGGCAATGTTCACACTGGTTTGGAAGCGTCTCTTCACCATGATGTAGTCAATTTGGTTATGGTGCTCTCCGTTCGGGCTGTGCCATGTCCACCTTCTGGATGCTTTGTGCGGGCCAAACGTGTTCATCAGCTTTAGATCATTTGAGCTGGCAAATTTCAGGAGCCTTAAGCCTCTGTCGTTGGTCTCTGCATTTGCAGTAGTGTCCGCATGTGCCTTTCCAGTTCTTAACAGCATCCTCTCCTATTTTGGCATTCCAGTCTCCCTGCACAACAAGAATGTCTTTCTTGGGGGTCTGGTCAAAGACTTCTTGCAGTTGGTCATAGAAGTCTTCTATTTCCTCATCGGCATAGTCTGTTGTTGGGGCGTAAACTTGTACAATGGTGATATTAAATGGGGTTGCCCTCAAGCGTATGGTGATAAGCCTACTGGAGACTGGCCGACAACTCATGACAGTGTTCACGATGTCTTTGTGGACGAGAAATCCGACACCCTGTTCATGTTTGTCTTCTCTGCCACTGTAATACAGTTTGTGGTTTTGCTGGGTTGATGTTTCCCCAAGGTTCTTCCATCGTACTTCGCACAGTGAGATCCTTGGCAAACACCGACAAGCAAAGAAACCTTGGGTTACAGCTACTCTATGTGACAAGCGTCAAGAATTAAAGATAAAAAAATCAAAGGTAGAAGGAGCTAAACAATACAGGGAAATTAACCAGGATATCAAGAAAAGTATGAAAAAGGCAAAGGATAAGTGGATTGAAGATCAGTGTAAACACATAGAAGAAAATCTGAACAAAAATAATAGCAAAAAAGTATACCAGCTGGTGAAAGACCTGACCAGTGTAAAACAAGGACGCTCCTCGATCATTCAAGATAGTGAAGGGAACTGTCTTACGGAAGACCAAGACATATTGAAGAGATGGACAGAGTACTGCCCAGATTTGTACAACCACCAAGCTACAGGGGACCCAGGCATACTTGTCAACCCACCCATGACCAACAATGGCAATTATCCCATCCTCTGAGAAGAAGTAGAGGCTGCAGTAAAGTCGCTGAAAAAAGGGAAGGCAGCAGGAGCAGACAACATCCCTGCAGAGCTAGTCCAAGAAGGGGGAGAAGACATGATAAGCGCCTTACTAACAATCTGCAATAAGATCTGGCAGTCAGGGGATTGGCCCACACCATAGACCCAATCACTTATAATAACTCTCCCCAAAAAAGGCAACTTACATCAATGCCAGAATTATCGCACGATCAGTCTTATATGCCACCCAAGCAAAGTCATGTTAAAGATCCTACTAAACAGGCTGAAGCCACAGGCAGAGGAAATCATAGTTGAGGAACAGGCAGGCTTCAGACCAGGGCGCAGCACAACTGAGCAGATCTTCAATCCGAGAGTTCTGAGAGGTACCTCCAGCACCAGCAGGACCTCTATCAAGTCCTTGTGGATTTTAAGAAAGCATTTGACAGGGTGTGGCATGCAGCCCTTTGGTCCACCATGAAGCTATACAACATCAATGCCAACCTGATCAAAGTCATAGCAAACCTTTACAACAAGGCCACTAAAGGCCACTAGCGCAGTCTGCTTCAACGGCAAATAGGAAACTGGTTTAGGACTACAGTTGGAGTCAGACAAGGCTGCTTGCTCTCACCTACTCTTTTCAACATTTTCCTGGAAAGAATCATGACAGACGCTCTGAAAGATCATGAAGGAACTGTCAGTATTGGAAACAGAACAATCACGAACTTGCGCTTTGCGGACGACATTGATGGCCTTGCAGGAACAGAGGAGCTAGCTCAGCTGGTGGAAAAGCTGGACAGTACAGCCATTGCGTATGGGATGGAAATCGGTGCAGAGAAGACCAAACTGATGACAAATAACACCAGTGGCATTGGCACTGACATCATGATTGGAAGCCAAAAACTGGAAACAGTTAATAAATTCAAATACTTAGGAGCCATTGTGACAGATGAGGGATCAAAACCATAAATACTGTCCAGGATTGCACAGACAACAAGAGCACTGACAAGAATGAAGTCCATATGGAAGGACAGAAACATCACGCTCTGCTCCAAGATCAGACTGATGCGCTCCTTAGTCATCTCAGTATTCTTGTATGCCTTTGAGTCATGGACCCTCACAGCAGACCTTGAAAGGAGGATACAAGCCACTGAAATGAGATGTTTTCGAAGGCTGCTTGGCATTTCATACAGAGATCACATCACGAACGAGGAAGTGGGAAGCAGAATCAGGCAAGCCATCGGGCCCTATGAAGACCTATTAGCCATTATGAAAAAACGCAAACTGACGTGTTTTGGGCATGTCACGCGTTCAGCAGGGCTTGCCAAACAATCCTGCAAGGCACTGTGCAAGGAGGACGAAGGAGAGGAAGACAGAGGAAAAGATGGGAGGACAATATCTCAGAGTAGACAGGACTGAGGCTGGGTGATACGCAGAGAACAGAGAGGAATGGAGGGAGCTGGTTTCCAAGTCATCAGTGGTGCCCCAACGGTCGGCAAGACTACGGGATATAGATAGATAGATAGATAGAAAGAGTTGGTCTAACTTCCAATTCAATGCATTCAAATGTAATATTATTAGTCAATGTTTGCCACACATATTATATATCTAAACTATACTGGTCCATACTCTTGCAATATCAAATTTGTAGTGTGTAATGAAATGAATCTTTGCTGTCTTACCTGTCCATGTCTCTTGCAGCGGGATTCTGTCCATTATTTTTCAGCAGTGAAGGGGTTAAAATAACTTCAAATTTAATGCATTTGAATCTGATACCACCTGTGTCTCGTGCAGCTGAATTCTGTCCACTATTTCTCTGCAGAGAAGGGGTTAATCTAACTTCAATTTCAAAGCATTCAAATCTAATATTATAAGCCAATGTTTGCCACACATATCTAAACTATCATGGTTGATACAACTCCTGGAATATTAAATTTGTAATGTGTTAACCCATATCATACTGAGGCTAAAAGCTTCAAATTTGTACACTGCCATATGCAAGCTACATTATAGATCTTACACTTACAGATAAGGGTATAGACCAATGGCTTTAGTTCAAGGCTGGTGCCAGAATAGCTTGGCACCCAGAGGCGCCAAGCTATTCTGGCACTACCCTTGAACTATTTTAGTCAAACTTATTTCATACACTGCTGTATTCCGAATGATAAGGGTTAGTAAAATGCAAAGATCTTCATTGTGCTTACCTGTGCTGATGCGAGAATCTGAGCAGTTTGAATCACACTGTCCTGGTTGATACTGTACTGCTGGGCAAGGTGACTGAGAAATGCCGACTTGGAGTCTACATCTAATGTCCGATAATAGCTGCAAAACCTCTTGCATTTGCCCTGAAACAGTGAAAGTACAATGCAGAACATCTGTCAGTCATTTGCTCATGCATGTCAATTAAGTGTACGTCGTGACATTTTGTTTAATCCCTTCACTGTCAGTGGACACAAACTGTGTTCCTGAAATCTTTGGTAATTCAACACTAATGATCCCAAAGAGCATGTGTGCCTGTTAGCAAGAGGCACAGATCCTCAAGAGCCCGCGCAAATGCGGGGGCAGGAGGGTGGGGGGGCTCATGAGGATCTGTGTCTCTTGCAGTCGGATTGTTTTCACTCTTATCGACAGTGATGGGGCTAATTGCAACAGTGGTACATCAAGTTGCCTGTCAAATCACTTCTCTGTCAAATCGCTTAGCTTGTGTCGTATCACCATGCAGGTGAAACCCAGGCACTTACGAAATGTAATGGCGGACAGCAGAAAAAAAATGAATTTTTTTCTAAAATGTATTTTTTGGAAAAATACTTACCGATGGCATTACTGTATGGAATACACTCTATAGCCTATAGATTTCAGTCTAAGCCAAGTTGTGTCCCCTACACAACTGGGGAGGAGACACCGGGGATCCATGCATAGGAGCCCGGGTGGCCTCCCCTTACCACCCTATCCGGCCGCGTGCCATAGGGCGAAAGCCCAGCAGTTTCACACTTAGCCAAAGCGGCAAGTGGGGCAGGAGGGAGGGTTATCCGAGTAATGCCATCGGTAAGTTTTTTTTTTTTAAATACATTTTAGAAAAAAATTAATTTGTTTTCTCAAAATACATTACCGATGGCATTACTATATGGAAGAATCATGAAGAGAAGGCGGGTGCTGCCCCTTTACCCTCAGTAATTAACACCCCCACAGGCCCACAGAAAGAACTCCCGATGATTTCAGCTAGGACGTGCCTAAGGCAATTGCGGCGTGCGGAGGGAGTGCTGGGCCGCGGAGATGTCGCCCACCAAGGCCAGGGAGTCACGCTGGCTAGATAGGTCGCAGAGGTAGAAGCGGGCAAAGGTGGAGTCTGCCCGCCCGCCTACTGCCGTCGCAATGTCCTTAATCGAGCAGTTGCGGTCAAAGCTACGCTTGTGGCCAATGCTCGTACTTCATGTGCACGGATCTGTAACCGTCTATCCCCGTCCGGGGAGAGGACATTGTAGGCCAATCGAATCACCCACCACAGCCAGGACGAAACTGTCTGGGTCAAATATCCGGCCTGCCTGGAGAAGCAGTAGGAACAGGCGGGAGCGACCGAGGCGGTGCGGCTTTGCGCGACACAAGTAAAACTTTAGTGCCCGGACCGGATCCTCTTGCCGCACCCCGCTTGAAAGATCCATTCCTCTGAGCGACGTATGGTCAGAATCTGGGGCACAGCCGAGGGAGGTCGATTCTTGGCCAGGAAGGACGGGTCGGTGAGCAGCTGAGCTGAGCCATCCGCTTGAACTGCAAACACGCTGGGTGTACCGAGAGCGCACAAAGCTCGCTCACGCGGGACGCCGTGGCGAGGGCCAGGGGAAAACATGTTTTCCGGGTCAAGTCAGAGAACCGTGCCAAAGCTATCCGAATTTAGCCACGTCAATACCCAGGCGAGGACCCATCGAGGTATGAGGGAACGAGAGACTGGACGTCAGAGATCAAAATGAGCCAACCGGTCCGAGAGATCTTTGCAAGCGCCTGGATCCGGGAGGCCCAAGTGGCGGTAAGTGTCTGCAAGCATGGCGTGATAACCCTTGATGGTAACAAGTGTTAAGTCCTGGTCATCGAAGAGCCACAGGAAGGATTCCGCCAGTTGCGGGGGTAGTTAAATGCGTGGGCGTGGGGGGGGGGGGGGAGGGGGGGGCCGCTGGGTGGCGCACCATGACTGGAAGACCCTCCACTTGCCTTTGTAGGCCTTTCGGGTAGACAGTCTGCGGGCTGCCGCAATCGCCGCCACTGCCGTATCCGAGAAACCTCTATCGGTGAGGGCTTGCGGGACAACCTCCAGGCGTGTAGGAGGAGTCGCTCCAGGCACGGGTGGAAGAGCACCTGCCGGAGCTGCTTGAGCATCAACGGCGGGGTGGGGAGCTCCAAGGGCGGGTCCGTAGCTAGAGCGAGCAGGTCCGAGGTCCAGCTCTTGGTCCAGCTGAAGGGGGGCCACCAACAGGACAACCGTGGAGCCTTCCTGCAATTTTTGTAGTATCTTCGGCACCAGTACTGACGGAGGTCAGGCATACGCGATCAAGCCATCCCAAGGGATGGAGAGCGCATCCACTGCCCAGAGGAGCGGGTCCAGAACGAGAAAGACAAACATCGGTAGTTGGTTGTTCCACCTGGTGGCAAACAGGTCGACTAGAGGCGTCACCCATCGCTAGCAGATCAGGCAAAGATGTCTGGGTGCAGGGACCACTCTATGTGGAGAAGCTGTCCACGGCGGGACAGGGAGTCTGCAACCTCGTTCAGGTGGCTCGGGAAGTGGCGGGCTCGAAGAGCAATGCCCCGGTCCCTGCGCCAAAGCGAAGGATGGTACAGTAGGATGCGCAGGGAGGGCGAGCGAGTGCCCCCCTGGTTCTGAATGTAGGCCACCACTGTCGAGTCATCCGAAAGTATGAGGACCTCCTGGTGGGTCAGCTTCTCCTGCCAGGAGACGAGGGCCAACCACACCGCCTTCAACTCCAGCCAGTTGATGTGTTTGTCCGCGAAGTCCCGAGGCCGAGACAAAGTCCGTAAAGAGGTGAGCGCCTCATCCCGACAGGCTCGCGTCAGTGCAGAGGGACCACCTGTTGGAGGGGAGTGCAGAGGTACGCCCGTCGACAGCCACGCGAGGTCCGACAACCTTTGGAGGTGGGGGCGGACTAGCGGAGTAACCGGAACCGGATCCGTCAGAGCACGAGTAAAGGAGGAGGTGGAGCTGAAGAGGTCGGGCATAGAGCCTGCCAAGGGGTAACAATCCGCGGCCGCGCTGAGTAGTCCCAAGAGCTGAAGCTATACCCTGGCCGTGAAGGAGGCTCCTAGCTCCATCTGCCAGGCGAGCTCGGCGATCTTCTGCCGCCGCGCCAAAGGTAGGCGGCCCAAGTTGAGGTCGGTCAGGAATTCCATCCCCAATTGCAGGACCCGCCGCGAAGGGGTGAGATCCGACTTGCCCAGATTGACAATAACCCTAGCCTGCGAAGGAGAGAGAGCAGCTCGTCTCTGTCTTCCTCCAGAGCCATGGTGATCTGGTTGCGCAGCAGTAGGTCGGCCAGAAAATTGGAAGCCAGACTCAACGATCGCTGTCGGAAGCTGGCCATCCCCACGTCGAGGTGCCTCGTGGAAACCCAGGGACTGATGTTGAGGCCGAATGGGAGGGCTTGGAACTGGTATATGATCCCTTCGAAGGCCAAGCGTAGAAAATGACGCGAGGCCGGATGCATGGGCCCGTGCAGATAAGCGTCTACCAGATCGAGGCTGATAGCAAAGTCCATCGGCTGGACGGCAGTGCAAAGAATCCTGGTAATCTCCATCTGAAAGTACAGCGACACAATGAACTTGTTAGCGCCGAGAGGTCATAGACCGGACGCCACTTGCTGCCTGGCTTGGGGACGACGAACAGTCGGCTGTGAAATGCCGGTGAGTCGTGTCGAGAGACTATCTCCGTCGCCGCCTTGCTGCGCAAGGCCACCACTTCTCCGCGAAGAGCGTCTGCCTTGAGCCGATCGTGAGGAGCCTGTGTCCAAAGGGGAGACCTGCGGAGGGAACTGGAAAACCAGCTGTAGGGCAGGAGGCGGGGAGGGACTGATGTGGGACCTCAAGGGGGCGAGCTCTACCACGGGCGCCGCCGGCTGCACGAGAGGCGGGCTTGGTAGACCGCAGGGCGCAAACCACGGACGTGTGGGGAGTGTGAGAGCGAAAGTAGAGGGTCGGCGGCTGGTCGGGGCCAAAGATCCTTAGACGCCTCCTTAACAGTCTGCCAAGTGTCCCCAAACAGCTGCGAACCGCCTAAGGGGGCCTGACGGAGCTGGGACTTCACGGTCTTGGGTAGATCTGAGCAGAGTTGAAGGAGGGTGTCCCGACGCCAAAGGTCACAGTTGACGGCCGCCGCCATGGCATTAGTAGATGAATGGAAGGCGGCCCAGTAGCAGCCACAAGGATCGAATGGGTGTCACGGAGCAGGGACGAAGCCTCCAGATCCCAAGTGTCCTCCAACCCGCGCAGTACCGCTTGCGTTGCCACATCCCAAAAACCGGAACACGCCAGGGAGTTTCGAATTAAGGACGTGATCATGTCCAGCGGGCGAGGCCAAGCATTCTGGACAGCCTGTCGACCCCCCGCCTGTGATGGCTGCTGAATCCAAGGTGGGAAGAGGGACGGCGAAGGCTTGGGAGTGTTCCACGTACCAAGACTGGTGGTAGTTCATGTTGATCCCTGCGGGCCACCGGGAATCCGTAAAAAAACTGTTTTCACCAAAGCTGTCCGGGCGGAGCTGTGTGGAGATCGCCACCGCGAGATCCCAGAAGCCCAGAGGGAGTGACTTGCGACATTCAGCAGAAAACTGTGCATCCACCATGGTGGAAGCTTGTCTCTTCCCTGGGGGAATTCAGGCGGGAGGAGTGTCGAAATAAGATGGGAAGCCTTGTCTAAAGAACAAAAGGTCTGGGAACAGTGAAGGTTTGCGGTCCGTTGACGAAGGCCCCGCTGAGAGGTGGGCGGGGGAGCCGGCTGGAGAGTCCCGAAGGAAAATCTCTGAAGCTGAGTCCCCTGGATGAAGGCTGAGGATGTCAGAATCGAGATCCAAATGCCGCCTGTCACGCTGAGCCAAATGGAGGGGCGACCGACTACGAGAGCAAGTGCCAGCTGCCAGCAGCGGGCTGCAGCGCAAGCGAGGGACAGGCGGAGCCGCATGCGAAGCCTTTAAGGAAGGGCGATGCAGGGAAGAATAACTGCGGTCGAATGACGTCCGGAGGCAAAGGCGCTCCGGAGGCCCCCTACCCGCCGAAGGGCGGGTAAAGGGGGGGATGCGTGAGTCATCAACGACGCGTCGGTGAGGGGATCGCGGATGCCGGGGACCGCGCTCCGAGCTAATGAAGGGAGGCAGTAGGGGATCCCTGGCTCGTCGAGCCCGCTCGGGTGAACGCGAGCGGGGTAGGGGGGGGGGGGGGGGGGGGGGTTGGGGAGAGCTTGACAGCAACCTGGCAGATCCGATCTTGCGCAAAAGACTCTGAGTCCCGCCGGGACCGCCCACAAAAACCAGGGTGGGGGGGGGGGGGGGGGGAGGGGGGAGGGGGGGGACGTAACAGAGGCTCACCAGGCACGCTCAGAAGAATTGGAGCAGGGAGGGAGCATCAATGGAGCTCGCGGGACACGCTCAGATGAATCGGCGCGTCCAAGTCACGCCGGGCCCGCCCAGAAGGATCGGAAAGGGGCGGGGATGAAAGAGAGACTCGCAAAGTCCATCGGCTGGACGGGGGCGGGGATGAAAGAGAGACTCGCCGGGCCCGCTTGGAAAAATCGGAGCGGGGGGGGGGGGGGGGGGGGGGGAGGGGGGGGGGTGTGTATGTGTCGCGCCGGGCCCGCCCATAAGCTTCGGGGCAGGGGGGGGGGGGGGGGGGTGTCTCCTCCCCAGTTGTGTAGGGGACACAACTTGGCTTAGACTGAAATCTATAGGCTATAGAGTGTATTCCATATAGTAATGCCATCGGTAATGTATTTTGAGAAAACAAACTCTGCAATGCATCCCTGGTTGGTCCATTCACCATATTGCAATGGGAGAGACTTGTGTTTGGAGATGCCTCATGACAGGTAATAGTTATAAAAGATACTTAAAAGATACTTAACAGATGTGGCCAACAGTCCATGTCAAATAGTGGTGTAGAGGAGACAACTACATGAAACCTAATGGCTCATTTGCATAAGTGAGCTTAGTCCTGCGCCAGAGCATCTTGCTTAGTGCCTGGCGCAGGACTAAGCTCCCTCATGCAACTGAGCCCTTGTGCATACAACCACCAGTGCTGTAAACAATAAGTACTGGTAGTAGCTGTGTACAGAACTTATGCAAGGGATCACCAAGGTCTATACATATCACATGCCAAATACTAAGGCAGAAAGAACAATAAAAGACCTTGGCTTGAGTAACCATAAAATTTCAAAAATGACAGAGTACAAGCTGGATCTTATGAACCAAAGCGTAAAATTATGTGTACCTCAATGGTGACTGTTCCAAGGTCAGGGGTGGAGAATATGGAATGCAGAAACTGTGCAATGTCATTTGCCCCTGAACTCATTGCTCGAATCTGCATTTTACGCTGGAATCGGAAAATCTGAAAACAGCAGAGTTGTTCGTGAATTATCCTTAAATATTTAAGCCCCTCGTGCATGCATCCACCCGTACTGTAAATATGTACCAGTGGCTGCCATAAGGAATTTTAGTGTTTTCTTTATTGCTTTTGGTGTAATTTTTAACTTCATTCAACTATTAATAATCATGAAATGCAGTATGACTGAATAACCCTATTGCTGTCGGTAGCAGTTTTTGTCACGATTCCAGGAGGAACCATAGCGACAAACACCACTCTCTTGGCTTGACTTCGCGAACGAAGATTTTATAGGAGTTGCCCACGACGTCTGCAGGCTTGTTCGTGGCTGCGGAGGCCAATCCGAGACAGGCAGGTTCGACCGCAGTGGCTGCAGGGGAAGGTCTGGCCAGGGTTCTGAGCTGCGGCATCTCTGTTTTTTCTCCTGAGCCGCTTGTCCTTAAGGCTAGCTCTGCGAGAGTCCTCAAAGGAGACAGCTGCCTTGTAAATGGTGGAGCGCCAGGTGTCACGGTCCGCAGCAAGCGAAGACCACTGGTGGTGGTCGATTTGGCAGGCACTAAGTGACTTCTTGAGACAGTCTTTGTATCTCTTCTTTGGTGCCCCTCTGTCACGGTGTCCAGTAGCAAGCTCGCCGAACAGGGTGATCTTTGGTAGGCGATGATCCTCCATCCTGGAGACATGCCCCGCCCAGCGGAGCTGTGTCCGCAGCAGCAAAGTCTCGATGCTCACAGTTTCAGCCTGTTCAAGGACCTCGACGTTGGTGACATAGTCACTCCAGTGAATGCCCAGGATGGTACGCAGGCAGCGCTGGTGGAAGCGTTCGAGGAGTCGTAGTTGGCTGCGGTAGAGGGCCCAGGACTCGGAACCATACAGCAGGGTGGTGAGGACCACAGCTCTGTACACGCTGATCTTGGTGCCTGTTTTCAGCTGTTGATTGTGCCACACCCGCTTGAAAAGTCGCCCGAAAGCACTGTTCGCTTTTGCCAGCCTGCTGTCAAGCTCCTTGTCCAGCTTGGCGTCCGACGTGATAATGCAGCCAAGGTAAGTAAACTGGTGCACTGACTTTAGTTCAGACTCGCCAATGGTGATGTGAGGAGGGTGATACACTGTCTTGGGTGCCGGCTGATGGAGGACCTCTGTCTTTTTCAGACTGACCTCGAGTCCAAAGAGCTGGGCAGCATCTGCGAAGCAAGACGTGATGCGCTGCAGGGCTCTCTCTGTGTGTGCAACGAGGGCAGCATCATCAGCAAAAAGCAGCTCACGAATCAGTTGGTCTAGGGTTTTCGTGTGGGCCTGCAGTCGTCTGAGGTTGAACAGGCTGCCATCGAGACGATACCTGATGTACACTGCATCGTCATCATCGAGGTCAAACACCACTAACTACAGCAAAAAGGTTAACAACACTGCGAGTCCCTCACCTTTCCCTACGTATATATGTGTGTTTATGTGGAAGCTAGTTCACTCGTTCATTATGAGTGGAAACATGTATGGCAAGATACTACTGTTAGTGTAAACATTAACCCATTTAGCCCTGACACAATACAACTGGAAATGGATCGATCATTATAATTCAAGAGTAGTGCCAGATTAGCTTGGCGCCATCAGGTGAATTATCATGGTCGATCCATCTCCTGCAAATGGGACATATCGTTAGGTGACACCTCCAAATTTTAGGAAATGCAGCCTTTGGGCTTGAAAGAGTTAACAACAATAGTGGATGAAATGTTGAGTTTCAAGTCACTCTAGGTGATGAACCCAAGACAGTTATTGCAATTTGGAACAATAAAAGAAGTAAACTGAAAAGAATGATGCGAAAAGAATTGCTTGTTGGGAATCAAACACAACTCCTTTCTGCGAGGACTGAAATCTGAGGAAAGTTTATTACATAATACGACTAACATTTTCACGGTCTACAATTTAGCACTCACCATTTATATTGTTTAGTAAGAAGTCTGTCTTACCTGTAATTTAATCTGTATTATATATAGACACACTGTGGTAACGAAAATGGATCAGACATTATTTTCTGTTTGTATGTAGAAACAGCACAAATTTAATTACTTTAGGTATTGAAGTAGCTCGTCTTTTTGCTGCATGGCTACTGGTAGCCTTACGTCAGGTAGATTTACACTTTAATTTTGCTAAGATGACTCCTTCCCTGCGTCACACAACCAATTACTTTAGTGCAAACCGTACCATGTGACCTTGCTACAAAAACCCTTCAAAAACCTTTGTAGCAACTAATGGCGGACTTTTTGAAACCCTCTTGGGTGCCAGTATTGCTCTATAAAAGATCACCAAAAATGTTTTAATGTACAAAGTTACCAAGTATTCTCAAGCGGGTTGGGGGGGGGGGGGGCAGGATATTCTCCAGCAGGGGGTGGGTGGGGGGGGGCTTGGGGGTAGTCCCTATTGCTATATGCAGTAGGTGTTCAGTGGAAGGCTCAAAAAGATAGGTCTGTCATTCCTTCTCTCCCACTACCCTCTCTTTCTAGATCTAGTGAGCGATCCCCAGTCACAAAAAGGGCAACTGATGTCCTGATGACACAAAGCAAGCTTACCAGCCTGGAATTCCATGTACACAAACCAAGGGGAATTACTCAGCGCTGGACAGACAAACAGTTAGATCCACTGCCCCCACCTATCAGGCACCCAATCGCCAGCCCACAGAGAAATACGCAGGTATAGACCAAGACAATCATCTGCATCCTCAAAAAGAATGCATCAGGTCTCTTATATAACCCATGTCTTTCTCCGGAACTTAGGAAGTAGGCAGGAGAAACATATATACACAAACCCGAAGGTGCATTACTATATGTGGTCGGGTAAATACCCTGATTTCCCACAGTAGATGCACAGAACATTACACAACAATGTAATGATACAAATTTGCCTCGAGTTATAGATACTCACAAACCAGATAGGTGAGGCTAGCGCTGGCAGAATTGTACACAAACCAAGGGGAATTACTCAGCGCTGGACAGACAAACAGTTAGATCCCCTGCCCCCGCCTATCAGGCACCCAATCGCCAGCCCACAGAGAAATACGCAGGTATAGACCAAGACGATCCATGGAATTCCATGGCATTAGCACAGCAAGAGCATTCTCAGAATTGAAATGAAAAATTACATCCCTTGGAGCTAATCTGATTTGAGTGCATTTTGGGCTTTGGGCGACGCCTTTGTTTAAAAGTTTATATATATATATATATATATATATATATATATATATATATATATATATATATATATATATATATATATATATATATATATATATATATATATATAAGATAAACTTTATTGCCAGATGCGTAAACATTAGAAATTTTTTGCGGTGTAACTGACGAGCATCCATATTAAGATCAACACATAAAACATACATACATCACAATCAAGCAGACTCAAAAATACCAAACCACACATATGTATAGCAGTTATTGTGCTAAGTATGCACACACATCTAAGTAAGTAAAATTTTAAAAAAATCTATAGCATAATAACAAAAACTGCCAGGTGAGCCGCCATGCAACGAAACATTAACTAAATTCATATGTATTTGTAAAGTGACTGTATATCGTGTTTAAGAAGAGGTTTAATAGAACATAAAAGAACTATAAACAACTAAGATGGGCTGTAGGTAATTCTAACTTAGGGACTTTGAGTCAATCTGCTGAGTTGTAGCATATCGCAGCCACATTAGACAGGGCCTGAACAGCCAAGGAATAAAAGCTCTTCTGAAAACGAGTGGTTTTGGCCTTAATGGATCTAAAGCGTGAGCCAGATGGCAAGGGCTCGAACAGGCTATGTGCAGGATGGTGCTTGTCATGTTTGATGGAGCTCGCTCTCTTGATGGTACGTGCGTGGTACAGAGATTCCAGCGAGAGGAGATCGCTTCCAACAATATGAGATGCTGTTTTGATCACCCTATTAAATTTCTTGCGGGCTTCGTCAGTTGCGCTGCCATACCACACCATCATTGAGAAGGTAAGAACGCTCTCAATGGCAGCGTGGTAAAACTGCACCATATATATACTTAAAATGTGAAGAAAGGATCCACAGACACCACGTAGTTTAGAAGGAGTTACACTTTTATTCTATGCACAAATTTTCGCCCTCTCAGCGAAGGCTTCTTCAGGGGAATGCCCAGGTAACAGGTAACTAGGTAACAAAACATAATTTACGTGTGAGAATGTAGTGCGTCAAAATAGATACAGAATGTACACGCATGCACTTTCATATTCTAAAGTATCATAATACTTTTACATATATAGACTAAGGTACAAAAGCATGTGCACAAGTTCGTGATATTAGTGCGTCATTACTGATGAAATATATATATATATATATATATATATATATATATATATATATATATATTATATATATATATATATATATATATATATATATATATATATATATATATATATATATATATATATATATATATATATATATATATATATATATATTCTTTACTTTTAAGAAAGGTGTCGCCCAAAGCCAAAAAATGCACTCAGAGTAGCTCCAAGGGACGTAATTTTTCATTAAATTCTGAGAATGCTGTGCTAATGCCGTGGGATTCCAGGCTGGTAAGCTTGCATTGTGTCATTAGGACATCAGCTGCCCTTTTGTGACTGCATCGCTTATTAGATCTTTTGAGCCTTCCACTGAACACCTACTACGTAAAGCAATAGGGACTACCCCCAGGCGCCTCGCCATCTGCTGGAGAATATCCAGTCCTCCCCCCCCCCTCCCCCCCCCCCCCCGAGGGGGGAAGATAGAAAATATTCCCAAACAGATATTGGACCTGCTGAGTAGATTTAAAGTTTTTGCCGCCTACAACCGGTTTCGCCCCAAGTACAACGTGGATTGCATCTTACCAGCCTGGAATCCCATGGCATTAGCACATCATTCTCAGAATTTAATGAAAATTATATATATATATATATATATATATATATATATATATATATATATATATATATATATATATATATATATATATATATATATATATATAACGGTTTACCCAGTCACCTCCTAGTAAGACTGAGTTTGATCATTTTAATTGATTTGATTAACCATTTGTCTGTCAGTAGCAGTTCTTTCTGCAATGATTCATGCATGCACAAAAACCGCTGACAGCCAAAGGGTTAACAATAAACAAGTCCTTGACCTTTCCTTACAGATGTCTGATGACATTGTATAAGTTGCAAGAATTTAACTCTCTGACCGACAGTTGTGCTTTTTGTTCCGATTCCTGCTAGAATCATCCTGACAAATAGTTCTATGGACAGGCAATTTAAAGGTTTAACCCTGGTAGCTCAGGGAAAGTGCCATGGATCAGGATAAGCATGGGGTCTGCCAGGCGCAACTCTAATCTGGCACTACTGTTGACCTATCATCTTCTGCTGTCGAGTGACAGAGGTGAATGGGAGCTATTTGTGGCGGTACATAACTTTCTGTCGATAAGTTCACCTTTGACCTCGAGTAGCAAGAACACTTTGGAGAGGTCATGTTTTCAACGCTATCATGTCCTACGGGACGTGATCGTCTATAATTAAATGGCACGTGCAAGCTACGAACCACGGTGGTAAGTTACATACGGTCGGAACTCTTACCACGACGGCCGTTTTTAGTGCAGGTGCACAGTGCCATAGTGATTTTACCCTCTGAAGCTGCCAGAGTCTCCTCAAGCTGGCCATCTTCGCTACGTTGGCGGGAGTTACCTATCTTGAGGGGATTTCCAAGGAAGTTAAGCGAAACTATTACCCAAAAAAGTCAGTCTTTTCACCCAAATAAGAGCTAAAGGAACCCGAAAGAGTATAATACGCAAAAACGGGACTTCATCAGTGACCAGAGTCCGAAATAGCTCAGGATGTTAAGCATCGGAGCAAGAGTGTGAAGAGAATCGCCGGGTAGTGGGTTCGAGTCTCCGGCCCATCCCTGGTAGCAGGACTCGCAATCCAGGCCGACTGAAAAATTGACTGATGGGCTTGTTCCATAGCATGTCCGTTGAAAGTTCCTGGTAAGTCAAAGTGCTACAGCATTTGCAGTTCACCTGAATTGATCAGTGTTCTGGTCGTACTCCATAGGCAATAAATTTCCCACCCGTCAGATCCATCTATTATCACTTCGGTGCTGTGCACTGGGAAGCCCATGACAATAAACGATTTGTCTTTGACTGGCTTTGATACACACATTTACTGACAGACTTACATAATATCAAACACATTCACTAAACTGAAAGTATCATTTGGGTATCATTTGTGATGCAATTGGGAATTATTTAGGTTTATTTAGGCAAAACGACGGACTCCTTTAAAAAAACAAAAACAAGATGGAGTCAAACTGTGCCGCATGCGCCTTAAGTAACCTATTTTTACCGCTTTCTTCTAAATGTAGGCCTTGAATTAGTTATTTTAGTTCAGCACAATAGACCTTTTGTTAATACATTTCGTCTAATGACACATCAGCACTTATTTTGCGGCGGAAATTTCTGGAGATTAGCATAAGATCTGACTAAAATGTCGTCTGCACTGACCTTGTGAAAGCAGTGCCTGGATTACATAGTATTTTCTTCAGTTGTCATGGATTATTAGACGTATTACTGTTCAGCTGCTACACAGCGATTATTCATACACATGTATATCTGTTTATGTATATGATTTTCCTTTTGCTGATAAGCTGCGTGAACTGATTATCGACATCTACTGGTCAGATTGCACAAGAAAACTGGACTAATACTGTAGCAGATTATGTTATAGTTTGTGTGCGGTTCTAAGCAGCGTAGATCAGCACATGAGTGTTCATTATTACCCTTCAGGTCCAAACTGATTTGATAAAGAATCAGATTATATCTATACACAAGAATAAAAATGGCATCAAGAAAACTGGTGCGCCCCACTCTGCACCACTTGGTGAAGAAACAGACTTCTCAGAATCTTATCTGTGTACAAGACAGTCTATCCTTCAGTCCCACACACAGCCATGTGCCAATACGGTGTATGGGAATACTTGGGTTTGGCAAGCCCAATGAGTGGAACAAAGTGGTATCTGATGCAGAAAGGATTGTTGGGTACCCCACCTCATTTCTGAGCCTGCGGTGTTTATTGAGTGATGAGCTGTCAAACGTGGCCCTACAGATGAGGAAACTGGTGGGCACCAAGCATCCACTGCTACAGACAGCCAAGTGAGCTTAACCCTTTTAGCCCCAATGTCCCATTTCTCAAATTTTGGAGGTGTTGCCTAACGACCATACCAGTTGGAGGAGATGGCTTGACCATGATAATTCAAGGGTAGTTCCAGATTAGCTTGGCACTTGAACTTTGAAGGCACCAAGCTAATCTGGCACTGCCCTTGAATTATCATGATCAAGCCATCTCCTGCTGTAGGGATCTTGGGCTAAAAGGATTTTAAAAAAATTAAAAAAAAAACAAAAAAAAACCCACATAAATTGTTGTGACCGGGTACACCCGGCTCTCATAACCCATCTGATGTAACTGTGGTTTTTTGCATCACGACTTTTAAGAATTTTACTTGTTTGCAAAAGTGGTGTGTATTATTATTCAGTGGTTTTCCTTCAATGTAAGGTCTCGCAAGATATTGCTTTCAGTTTCAGCGATGCCTGCGTTAGTCCTACCCCTCCGGCTTACTTCTAGACTACTAGGTATTCAGCATCTGTTCAGGGGGCGCAACCGTATCAGCCGCCTCGTGGCTTTGTTCTAGCGTCGGTGCCTACAATGGCGATAATTAGCTTGTGCTTGTTGCTTGGCATTCTAAGTCGAATATATCTTCAATGCCGGCACCGATTGTTTTAAACCAAGATCCATAAGATTCAGCATGATAGTCATTTTCATTGTCCAATTTATTTCTATTAGTCCGATCGATTTTGGGTTAAACATTATTTTGGGATTTTGCACCTTTTACATCGACCAGGTCCTTGGAGAAAAGTCCTTTAAAAATTCATAATTAGTTTTAGCCGTCCAGTACAATCGCGACTTTTTCGTTAGTAACAAATCGCAAGTTTCTAGGTCTGGTAGAATCAGAGCTATGATCAGAAACCTAGTGCAAACAAACACAAATTTCAGCTTCCCGGCTCCAAAAGCACCGAGTTCTGTAAGCGGACGAGTGATGCTTTCTTTGCGGCCCACGCGCGCCCTATATAATAAAGCCCCTGCACGCAGCGTAGCATTCATTCACCTCTGAGCTGGGCACTGATCACTTGTGCCATGTGAACCTTCATTTTGTGCGCAAATTTTTAACTGCATCCTTGCAAGACTGAATATGTGAAGGACTCCTGTGCTGGGTTTTGCCTCTGCACTGCTTTAGTACTTGGTACAATAAACAAATGTCATAGCGACCTCTTTGTTGACTCCTCTGTCACATGCCTCTGTGTCCTGTCAACAAATCGTTTCTTGTACCACTCGGTTATATTGTGTTTACAGGGGCTAAGTTAATTATACCTTTACTGAATGTACACACTAACATTAACACTCGTGTTTTTTTGGTGTAAAGTACATATCTCGATCACAGGCTTCCGCTTAGATTTAAAATTGTCCCTCATCGGGACAGACAGCATGAAAAAAATGTGTAGTGGGGGTTTTACAGTCCCATTGCCTATAATTTTTACAGTCAACGCGTTTCAGTACTGATTTCAAAATTGCAAGTCTACACCAAAAGATGATTTAAGTACACAGAGAGAATAGGGTGGGATGGGGTTTATGTCATCATGAAACCTTCCGCAAATCACAACAGTGTCAGCCTCTGTGTTCCTAAACTGACTTGAAGCTTCTTCTCTTTTCAAATTTTCTCTGTCCTGATGATGGACTGCTATTGTTTTTGTCACTTTTCAAAATGTATCCGTCAAATAAGGAGAATTTTTCATTAACCCATTACATCCTGAGGCTCATTTTTTATCAAAAAATTGCTTATTGTCCCATGAAGAATACATTACAGATTACAAGATAAATCAAACCATTTTAGTTAAGGGTTGTGCCAGAATAGTTTGACGCCTGAGGCGCCAAGCTATTCTGGCCCCACCCTTGAACTATAATAGTCAAATTTATTTCAGGCAATAGTGTATCAGGATGAAAAGGGTTAACTGAAAGCCTTAATCATGCTTCTCATAAAATAAAACTTAATGACTTTGTGTGAAATGTACCACATTCAAGATTCAGGTCTCAAGAATAAAAAGTTATGCGCCTTATCCACGGAGCGGTATTATCAGTAACAGTCCTTGGACAAAAGAAAGTAAGTCTGTCACATGCATTTCTTTCAGAGACCTGATCTATGATGGTAAGCATGGGCTGCAGACCAGAGGCCTGATAGTGTTGCTGTTATCTAAAGCTGCTGGCCCAGCCCCTGGTATGGATGTAGGGGAGCATGATTTGGTCAGTGGTATTTTTCCAAGGTGAGTTCAATAGAAGATTTCCATAAATCGGATGTAGGTCAAAATCGCACATTTTGACAAAAACAGTAGATTAAAATCTTGTACGACCACAGATGCAATATAGCATAATTTTTTTTTTTTTATTTTTAATCCATTACATCCTGAGGTTGATTGTTTTACAGTTTTCTTATTGTCCTATAAAGGTTACATTACACATTAGGAGATAGATCAAGCATTTTAGTTGAAGGGTGGTGCTGAATAGCTTGGCGCCTCAGGCGCCAAGCTATTGTAGCACCACCCTTTAACTATCATAGTCAGATTTATTTCAAGCAATGGGAGTATCAGGATGAAACGGGTTAATCCACAGTTTCTGTCAAATCACGTGCAGTGTGGACCTTCTTCTGTTTTTTCAAATGTTTGTTCTGACATCACTAATATTGGAATCATAAACTTAGATTTTACAAATAGAGTTTTGTGCAATATTTATCCATGGTAAGTAAATTCTGACATTATTCATAGCATCGTCATCGTCATAAACTATGACACTAAAGTAGGGTTTTATGTACTGAAAAATGAATTTTTCTTTAAAATGTATTTTTTCGAAAAATACTTACCGATGCCATGACTACATGGGATTACCTATAGCTTCTCCAATTTTAGCCAAAAACTTACGATGTGTACCTATTGGGCCAAGGGAGGCTATCTGGGAGTGCCGTGACGCAGTATCCGAGTAGCCTCCCGTCCCACCCCATACGGGTAATCTGGCTTGCGCCAAGACCCCAGTTTATTCGCTTAGCAGACGAGCGGCAAGCGGGGCAGGTGGGAGGGCCGTCCGAGTCATGGCATCGGTAAGTATTTTTCGAAAATATACATTTTAAAGAAAAATTCATTTGTTTCTTCAAAAACATTACCGATGCCATGACTACATGGGAGAATAGCGAAGAGGAGGGGGGTGCCGCAGAACTTGTATCCCACAAGCTAGCCAGATCCGCCCGTCCCAGTGCAAACTCCCGACAATTTTAGCTAAAGGTTACCTACGGCACCGAAGGCGCCGGGAGGGAGTGTTGCACCGCCACGATGTCCCCCACGAGGGCCAGGTTGTCTCGCTGGCCTGCCAGGTTTCGGAGGTAGAATCGGGTGAAGGTAGACTCAGTCCGCCAGCCCACGGCTGCCACAATGTCTCGGACAGCACAGTTGCGTTCGAAGGCCACGCTTGCAGCCATGGCTCTGACCTCGTGCGCCCGGATGCATAGTCGCTTGGCAGCGTCAGGGCAGAGGTCCTGGTAGGCGGAGCGTATCACCCATTGGAGCCAGGATGAAATCGTCTGGGCCGAAATGTCTGATCTACCTGGGGACAGAGGGAGAAAGAGGCGGGAGCGTCCCCGGCGAAGCGGATTGGTGCGGTGTAGGTACACACGTAAGGCTCGCACCGGGTCTTGTTGTCAGGCATCCCTGTCCGGGCATATTGGTCACAGGGGCTGGATGGTGACCACCTGGGGGGTGGACAAGGGGGACTGCGTCTTGGCCAGGAAGGCTGGGTCCGTCAGAAGCTGCACAGAGCCGTCCATCCTGAACTGTAGGCAGGCGGGGTGCGCTGAGAGCGCATGCAGCTCACACACTCTGGAGGCCGTGGCAAGGGCGAGAAGGAAGCAGGCCTTCCGCGTTACGTCGGCCAAGCTGGTGAGGGGGAGCAGTTCAAAGCGCTTCAAGTTAAGCCAGGTGAGGACCCAGGATAGGTCCCAGCGCGGGATCAGGGAGCGGAGGGCCGGCCGCTGCAGTCCGAAGTGGGCCATCAGGTCAGCTAGGTCTTTGCACTTGCCGGGATCAGCCCGGCCCAAGTGACGGTAAGTGTCGGCAATCATAGCGAGGTAGCCCCTGATGGTGATAGGAGCCAAGCGCTGTTTGGCGAAAAGCCAGAGGAAGAACTCGGCGAGCTGGGGGAAAGACAGATCGGTAGGGGAAAGGTGACGGTCGTGGCACCAGGACCCTAGCACTCGCCATTTCCCTTCGTAGACTCGCAGGGTCGAGGGTCTGCGGGCGGCAGCGATAGCTTCCACCGCTGCACTCGAGAAGCCTCTAGCGGCGAGGGCGTGCCACACAACCTCCAGGCGTGGAGAAGGAGTCGCTCTGGGCACGGATGGTACAGCGCCTCGCGTGTTTGCTTCAGCATCGTGCGTGGGGTGGGAAGCCGCAGAGGGGGGGGGCCCGTGGCGAGGTTCAGAAGGTCGGTGGTCCAGGAATTGGTCCAGCAGAACGGGGCCACTAGCAAAAGGATCGCATTGCATCCCTTGAGTTTGAGCAGGACCTTGGGGACCAGGACCGAGGGAGGGTAGGCATAAGCGATGAGGTCATCCCATGGGATGGAAAGCGCATCTACTGCCCAGGCTAGGGGATCTGGAATGGGCGAGATGAAGATGGGGAGCTGACGGTTCCACCTCGTCGCGAAGAGGTCGATTAGAGGGGTCTCCCACGTCGAACAGATCATCCGAAAGATGTCCGGACGAAGAGCCCACTCAGTGTGGAGAAGTTGTCCGCGCCGTGAGGGAGTCTGCTAGGACATTCAAGCGACACGGGATATGTCGTGCACGGAGATAGATGTTGCGATCTTCGCACCACCTGAGTAACCGGTAGAGAAGCATGCAGAGGGACGGGGAGCGCGTGCTGCCCTGCTTCTGGATGTAGGACATGACCGTGGAGTTGTCGGAGAGGACGAGCAGCTCCTGGCGACCGAGAGTCGGTTCCCAAGCGAGGAGGACTTGCCAAACCGCCTGCAGCTCCAGCCAGTTGATATGTTTGTCCGCGAGGTCCGGGGGCCAGCTGCCGGAAGCTGTGGCGAACGTCGGCAGCAGGCGCACGCCCCAACCGGAGCGGCTGGCGTCAATGCAGAGGGACAACTGGGGTGGCGGGGAGTACAGGGGGACTCCGGTGGCGAGCCAGACAGGGTCGGTCCAACGGTGGAGGTGTGGGAGGAGCAAGGGGGGAACCGGGACGGGGGAGTCAATGTCGCCCGTGAAGGGACGCCAGTGGAGAAGCAGGTGCAGCTGAAGCGGGCGGTAGTAGAGACGTCCCAGGGGAAGGAGGTCCGCTGCCGCACTCATCAGGCCCAGGAGCTGTAACCACACTCTGGCGGGGAGTGCCTCCTGCTGCAACACCAGGCGAGCCAGGTTCGCGAGCTTCTGTATCCGCGGTTCCGGCAGTCTCACCAGGTTGAGGTCAGTGAGGAACTCCATGCCCAGGTGAACGAAGCGACGGGAGGGGGTGAGGTCCGACTTTCCCATGTTGACTATGAAGCCGAGTCTGTCGAGAAGGGACAGCAAGGCGTCTCGGTCCGTCTCCAGGGCGACCGCCGACTGATTGCGAAGGAGCAGATCGTCAAGGTAATTCAAAGATGGGCTCGAGGCGACGACGCCGTCCATGAGGCGGGTGAACACCCAGGGGCTGATGTTGAGGCCGAATGGGAGAGTGCGGAACTGGTAGACTACGCCATCGAAGGCGAAGCGCAGATAGCGCCTGGATGCCAGGTGAACGAGGACGTGAAGGTAGGTGTCCGAGAGGTCCAGGCTGACGGCGAAGTCCAGAAGTCGCACCGAGGCGCGAAGGGCTTTGGTGGTCTCCATACGGAAGGACGGCGCAGAGATGAACCGGTTCAGGGTCGAGAGGTCGATTATCGGGCACCACTTGCCTCCAGGCTTGGGGACCAGGAAGAGACGACTGTAGAAGGCGGGAGAGTCGGGACGCACGACAACCTCTGTAGCATTCTTCCTCAAGAGGGTGGAGATCTCTCCACGAAGCACGGCTTCCTTGAGCGGGTCCGAGGGGGCGGACGTCCACACAGGGGTGCGTCGCAGGGGCGGCAGTGTCCGGAAGGAGAGCAGGAGGCCCTCGGAAATGGTGGAGAGGATCCACGGGTCATCCGGCAGAAGCGACCGCCACACGTCGCTGCGAAGGGCAAGCCACCCGCCGACCGGAGACCCGGGCGCGGTCGGCGGGGGCAGGGCAGAGAGGGAGTCACCGGGTCCTACCCCACCCCGGACGACGGGCGGGCTTGGGCCAGGCGGGGGCGGCCGCGGGGTCGGGGAGTGTGCGGGGACGACGGGTGGCCGGGGCTCGAGGGGGCAGGCGTCCACGCCGGGATGGTGGGCGAGAGGAGGGTCTAACGGTCCACAGGGCGCGACCCACAGCCTTGCGGGCGACTTGAAAGTGAGCGGAGATGGCGCGGGAAGGCCAGAGGTCCTTGTTAGCGTCCTTCACCGTCTGCCTGGTAGGACCGAAGAGGAGTGGAGCGCCGATGGGGGCCTGTCACAGCTGCCTGCGTAGATCCTGCGGAATGTCAGGGCAGACGGAAAGGACGGCATCCCGGCGGAGGAGGTCGCAATTCGCGGCAACGGCCATGGCGTTGACGGAAGCGTGGTAAGCAGCCCGGTTAGAGGCCATGTCCAAGGCGAGAATATCCCCTAACAGCGGCGACATCGAGTAATGCCAGGCGTCCTCCACCCGAGCGACAACAGCTTGCGTGGCCAAATCAAGGAATCCAGCACAGGCAAGGGCGTTGCGGATGAGGGTCGCAGTCCGCTCCAGACCAGGCGAGATGCAACGGCGCGCAGCGCGGGCACCACCGGCGTGAAGCAGAGCCAAGGGGTCCACTGGCGGGAGGGCGCCAGAGAAGCTCTGCGAATGTCAGGCATACCAACTGTGCTGTAAGGCGATATCAAGGTCCGCGGGCCAACGAGAGTTGGAAAAGAAAAAGGTCACGCCAGGGTCCGAACTCTGCTGCAGCAGGGAGGAGAAGGCGTCACGAAGACCGAGGAAGCCAGGGGGCTGAGGCAGGGACTTGAACTTCTTGGCCGGGCGATCCGCATCCACCGAGGCCGAAAGCTTCCTCTTAGGGGGAAGGGAGGGGGTGGGCAGGCCTCCGGAGGCAGAAACGAGGCGACCAGAAGCGAGGCCTCGTCCAGAGAGGCAAGGGTCTCCGCTCTAGTCGTCCGAAGCGTCGGGGAGGAAGGCGGCTGGGGCAAGCGGGAGCGAGGGGAAGTGGAAAGGTCTAGGAGTGCAGAGGCGGAATCTCCGGGCAGACGCTGAGGGCATCGACGTCCACGGGAGAAGCAGGAGGACGACGCGAAGGGGCCGGCGGGGGCCGCCACGACGAGGAGCGAGTCCGAGGAGAGCGGCTGCGGTGGCGCGAGTGCGGGCGGCGAGACTGAGGGGGGGAGCGTCCACGAGGCGAGGAGCGATGCAAGTGTGACCGACAGACCGAGGGGGAGGGAGTGCTGGGGCGGCGGGGGGACACCCGCCGGGGAGGAAGAGGGGAAGAACCAGGCCTCGAAGCAGGAGAGGGGACCGGACGGCAGATGGCAGAGGCCACAGATGAGGGCGCGCGACGAGGGGAAGGACGAACCTCCAAGGCACGAGGGGAAGTCCGAAGGTGCCGGCGGGGAGAAGCAGGGCGAGACGACGGGCGAGAGGAGCGAGAAGAAACCGAAGAGTGTGGCGAGCGAAGACGCTGGGTGTCCGGGAACGAAGAACCGCGGGGCTGATGGCGGGCATCCACAGCGCAAAAAGCGGGGCGTCGGTGAGGGCTCGGAAAGCGCGGTTGTCCAAGGGTCGAGCGGCGGTGTCCGGACTGTCGCGTTCCAGGGGTCGCCTGTCGTGGGTCACAAGACGACGTCGCAGGTCCGGCGTCGGGCTGGCACGTGGTCTACTTGGCACTCTTGACTTGTGAGGCTTGGGTTCTGCAAAGCGGGGCGAGCTAGCTCGCTGCGGATCAGGCTCAAGGGAGCTGGTGTGCAAGGGGGGAGTACGTCCCCCAACGTCAGGGCTAGGTAGCTGTTTGTTTTCCGCAAAGTGGGGCGAGCGAACTCGCTGCGGACCAGACTCGGGCGAGTGGGTGCACAAGGGGGGATCCCTGGTAAGCTGTCCCCCAGCAGCGGAGCGGGTGCGTCCTGGTCTGTCTGGGGCTGAGGCATGCGGGAGGCTGCGGGACGGTGTCAGGCGTTCACGCCTATAAAAGCTCCAGAGCTGGGACCACTGCTCCTCTACCCAGGGCGCGCAGACTTGACAGGTGCAGCCGGAGGCACAACCGGAGCAGGGGAGGCACGTCGCATGCATATCACTCAGCCACTGGAAATCGCCACAACGGTTGCAGGTGCGGACTTGACAACTGGCCATCACGGTAAGGAGACCTGACACGGGAACAGGGCGCCACAGGCCCAACTCCTTCCACGACGGGCAAGACGCAGCGGCAGCGACGAAGGCGCAGCGGACCGGTCACGAGCGAACTTGTAACAAGGGCACCAAGCAGGCGGCACAGGAAGCAACAGTCAAGGGCCCAAGGCCCAGCACAACACAAGCCGGTAACAAGTGTCCACGCCGCAAGGCCCAAAGGCACAGCGACGCACAAGGCACAGAAGTGAACAGTCCAAGGGCCACGAGGCCCGGAAACACAAAACTTCCTGGTGTATCCGTCGCCCTTGAAGAAAGGCCCAGTCAGAAGAAAGAGTCCAGGCTAAAAGCCAGGAAAGGCACACACACACACCGCCGGGCTAAGTCCAAAGTCGAAAGAGCACCAGCGAGAACCATACACAGCCAAAGGCTTTGCAAGTAGGAGGCTAACGGAACACACGTTTGAACTCTGCAAGCTAAAGGAATAAACTGGGGTCTCTCGGCGCAAGCCAGATTACCCGTATGGGGTGGGACGGGAGGCTACTCGGATGCTGGGTCACGACACTCCCAGATAGCCTCCCTTGGCCCAATAGGTACACATCCTAAGTTTTTGGATAAAATTGGGTAAGCTATAGGTAATCCCATGTAGTCATGGCATCGGTAATGTTTTTGAAGAAACAAATAAAGACGCCAAACTTCAGTCTATACAGCCTGAAACCTTTAAAACAATATTGTACCCGTTTAACTCCATGGCTGCATTTCCCAAATTTTGGAGGTGTCACCTAGTGGATGTGTACCAATGACAGGAGATGGATGACCATGATAATTCAAGGGTTGTGCCAGACTAGCTTGGCGCCTTATCTGGCACTACCTTTGAATTACCATCGTCCATCCATCTTCTGTTGTAGGGTGTCAAGGCTAGGTGGGTTAATGTGGTTAGCCCGGGCAATAGCGTTAAACACCATTAGATTGCAAAATTGAATATTGATATGGCCAGGTCTTCCTGTCTAAGATTCAGAAGTGGATGCATGGTGAGCAAAAGGTCTTTAGTCCAAGGTCAGTCTGAATTGGTCCATGCACATCCATGCACAGTTCAGGATCCAGCTGAATGGTGTTCAGATTTTCTTGGCAGTTAATCCTTTTAGCCCCACAGGTGTTTTTCCCAAAGTTTGGAAGTGTTACTTAACAACCATGTACCAGTTGCAGGAGGTGGATTGACCATGATAATTCAAGGGTAGTGCCTGATTTACTTGGCGCCTTCAGGCGCCAAGCTAATCTGGAATTATCATGGTCAATCAATCTCCTGCTGTAGGGTCTTGGAGCTAAAAGGGTTAAGGGATTAATTGTCAGTCCATACACTGATGTATCAAGGCTGAATGGGTTAACCTTTTTTTTCAGTCAGCGGTCACTGGCAGAAATCACTGAAATAATACACACAGCCAACTTGATCCACAAAGGGGTAGTGAACATGGCGGACCTGTCACCCAATGATGGACTTCCGTCAGACATGGAGTTCGGGAACAAGATGGCCGTGCTCAGTGGTGATTTTCTCCTGGCCAGTGCCTGCACAGGGCTGGCAGATTTGGGAGACACTAAGGTAGTTTGGTTCATCAAAGTCTTAATCTTTTTGACAAGGGAATGGGAAATACACATACTGATGAGCAAAAGAAATGCAACATCATTTGAGTCTTTGGAAACACTTAGTGTGTTTACATTGACCTGTATAAATTCACACAGAATGCCATAAGGTAATTTTTTAAAATTTTAATTACCATACACTACTTGTTGCCTGTCGCAGGTTGTTGAACTGATTGCCAGCGCTATTGGGGACTTGATGGAAGCAGAGTTCACAGGATTTACAGACAAACATGGCAACCCTACTATACCGACCAGCATCACTTTCTCCGATTGGCTGAAGCAGACGTATCTGCAGTCTGGCAGCCTGTTGGCCAAAAGCTGTCAGGCGACTATGAAGCTGGCCAGCCACAGCTCTGACCTGCAGCAGACGGCTTATGATTATGGGCTGAACACAGCTTATGTACAGCAGGTTTGTGCTCAAAATTTGTATAGTTTTGTAAGATTTCCTAACGGAAATGCGGAATCTGCCCACATTGTCACAGTTCAAGGCTCACTTAAAGACTTTTCTTTTTTGTCGGGCATTTAACACTTAGCTCATATTTAGCTAACTGTTGACTGACTGCCACCTATTCTGATCCCAGAGGAAGTGAATGTAAGGTGTGGGGTGAGGGATGGGGTGGTTTAAAGTAGTGTATAATTGTGCGTGTGTGTCTGAGAGAGAAAGGGTGTGCTGTTGTGCATGCGCAGTGAGTCCAGTGTTTTCCTGGAGAACGGCGCTATACAAGAACTATGTATTATTATTATTTTTTAAAAGGGAGGACGCACATACAATCAGCCATACTTTATTTTATTCTTTAATATATGTATATATATTTTTGTAATTATATTTTATTTTTTTAATTTTATTTTTTTGGTGGGGGGGGGGGGGGGGGTGCACTTGATATATCCAGCGAAAACAGTATGCACAAACAGGAGAATTTATTCACTAATTTAATGTGTCGCATCAAAATGTTGGTTAAGCCAGATAATGGTTTTAAAAACAACCTGCATCTTGCTTTCGCTACTTTTGGTAACGAAACACAGAGGTTAACCTTGTGGCTGTCAGTGGCACTTTTTCTAGCAGTGATTCCATCGGGAATCAGTTTGACAAAAAGAGGTAACCCTTTGGCTGTCAGCAGCGCTTTTTGAATTTTGACAGAAGGCCAAAGGGTTAAAAAAAAAAAAAAAGTCATTATATTCTAGGTGTGTAGTGCGTGCTGAAGTAGTAAGGGCCACCAGACAAATATCACTACAATTTAATCACGCCCTATTCAACCACGTGCATCTACATGCTTTTCCTAACCCACCCATCAACCCCGTCACTGTCGAAAAAATGGGAACACCACCAAACTGCAAGAGGCACAGATCCTCATGAGCCCCCGCAGTCGCGGGGGCTCATGAGGATCTATGCCTCTTGCTGACACCACTTTATATAAGTCCATGTTCCTTGAACAGCTACAGCTCTTTTTCACAGCAAGATTTCAGGAACACAATTGGGCACCGCTGGCAGTGAAGGGGTTGAGCCCAGTTAACCCTTATCATTCGGAATACTCCAGCGTGTGAAATAAGTTTAATAAAGTAGCTCAAGGGTAGTGCCAGAATAGCTTGGCGCCTCCAGGCGCCAAGCTATTCTGGCACCACCCTTGAACTAAAGCCATTGGTCTATATCCTTATCTGTAAGTACTATAATGTAGCTTGCGTGTGGCAGTGTACAAATTTGAAGCTTTTAGCCTCAGTATGATATGGGTTAATAAGCATCACCTGAACATTAGAGTAGAAACCCTACACAGTTTCTTCTTCATGGTGATGCCTGTGAACATTAGCCACAGATGATTTTGTGGACATGTGATGTTTTGACCTGTGAACAAACAGCCTCGCATTTCAGAATCTTCCACCAAGGTTTATGTTTAGGCTGTAGGACATTTATTTTAACATTTGCTCAAGGGTTGTGCCTGATTGGCATGGCATCTCTACTGTCACCAAGCTAATGTGGCATCACACACTGGAGGTATCATGATCAATTCATCCTCCGCAGCTGTGCTGTGAAGAGCAGAACTACATGTACATGTAACGTCATCAAGATCTCACTGAAAGGTAACCGGAGATCCGTAGATCATGATGCCGATACATGTAGTTCCTGAAACCAGACATCCTGTACAGGCTCTTGGGTTAGGTTCAGAAATATTATGTTTGTTTAACCCTTTTCATCCTGTTACACTATGGCTTTAAATACATTTGACTATGATAGTTCAAAGGTCTCAGGTGCCGAGCTATTCTGGCGCTTTCCTTGAGCTAAAATGGTTGATCTATCCTCTAATCCATAATGTAGCTTTCATAGGACAATAAGCAATTTTTTTTTAAAAATCAGCCTCAGGATGTAATGGGTTAATATTTTTTATGCACGTTTGGTGCGGTTAGAAGCTCTCGGCAGCAGTTAATGTGTTGTGTGGGCGCTATTGTTCTCAAAGATATGTGAGGTACATTTACAATGTATCAGTTGAAAAGTTCCTGTTATTGTAACAGGACAAGGAAATAACCTCTTCACATTATAGATAACATATTTATTCCCATGCACCCATCTTTGCACGCCTGCATGCCCTTCCTCATCCCCCTCCCTCAATATTACACATAGTGAAACAACCTCATCAGATTTTAAGCGCTGTATTCATTCCCATCCACACACATACACACACACACACACACATGCAGAGATACAAGCAACACATATTTGTAACAGATTTTCAGCGTGTGAAGGCATCATAAGATGCAAAAAATATATTTTATAAAGATTAGCATGGGTGACAGTCTTCAGTCCTGGAGGTTGATTCAGCTTTTTCAAACTCCTGGAAAGCTGAATTTCAGCTGTTTTGTTCAGACGGAACATCCCTTTAGACAGCCTGTTCTGTCTGCAAGAGGCATAAATTCTCATGAGCCCCTGCATCTGCAGGGGCTCATGAGAATTTATGCCTCTTGCTGGCCTTGCTATGGACCATTTTCATTTTTTTTTTTAATCACCCATAGATGAGTTTGCTTGCACTCATTGCACGCTGAGCAACGTGCTTAGAAGTTGATTTTTAACAGTGCATCATTTGGTTTTGATAAGTGAAAAGGATGTAATTTATCTTCCTGCAGATGAGCGACGACATTAAGGCGTTCTCTAAGGGGGACTACTCAGAAGTTCGCGTAACCTCAGCGCCAGTCATCCTATTCCAAGAACAGAATCCGGAATCTGCGGATCTTGTGCTACGTCAGCGGAAATCTGATGTCAAGGAGGTACTCTTTCCTCATTCTGTGTATTTTGAGTGTACATACAGCTGCAGTTTGAAACCGTAAACCTCCTTCAGCCATATATGTATAGGAGTTTTTTTCTTGCCATAAAAAAGTTTGTTTACAGTTATTCAACCAACCCTAGATTTTCTTGCTAACCCTGAATAAATTTTCACGCAGGGGACAATAGAAGATAAAAGAACAACATTGTGCAGAACTGCTGAGCATGTGGTAAGATTCAAAAACAACACAGACAAGATGAGGATTTCAACCCAAAGTTTACCGTATTGTTTGGAGCACAGATTTATCTTTTAGGAACATTCAGAGTTGTTCATATTTTTAGGCTTATTTCCCTCCTCTCTAAGCCAACCTCTGATCAACACACACGTCGGTGCACACAAATAAAGACAGACACACGTTGTTCCGCCATTAGTACGCTCTGTGGGCTCCTTCTACTCTAACCTACCCTCTGATTCACACACACTGGCACACAGAAATAAACACAGACACACAGCGATTCCCGCCATTCGTAAGCTCTGTGGTCTGGTGTGCCATAGCTATTCTGAAGAAGAATGATAGCACGAGCAGCGAAATGACATCACTTCAAGCTTCACGTCATGGCATCATTAGTCCCACGACGCCGTGTTCATAGTGACAACTCGATGTTATATGTCACTCATCGCAGTACTAACATTTGACGTATCAGAGAATCAACTTTGCAATTTTGGTTGCTGATTTTCACACCTAGGGCTTACAGGTCACAATTTGATCTAATCCTACCCCAGGGCCGGGACAAACAGCAGGCTTATGCAAACACTGTTTTTGAAAAATCATACGGGTATTAGTGAGAAAATAGTTTTTTTTTTTTAAAGAAAAATTAAAGTTATGTTAACTGTTTTACAAATGACTCCTAAAAAGTGGTGCAGAACATTGTCTGATTTTCACACCTAGGGCATACAGGTCACAATTGACCTAATCGTACCCGACAGTCGAGACAAACTGTAGTCTTATGCAAATACTGTATACAAAAAAAACATGCGATTATTAATGAGAAGATTGTGTTTTTTTTCATAAAAAAGATTCAATTGTTTTAAGATTAACCCATATAATTTGTGAAATTAATCCCCAAAACGTGAAAATATATTTGTTTCCTCAAAATACATTACCGATGGCATTACTATGTGGAATATACCCCTTAACTTACCCGATTTCGGCCTAAGACCCTTGCGTGTACCTACATGACAAGGGCCATCACTCAGAGAGTTGTATCCAAGTGACGGGTTAGTCTCCCCTCCCTCCATCTGGTCACGTGAGCCGTGCATTCCCGCCAGTTTTACCCTTAGCTTCACCGAGAACGGTTCACCGGCTTCAGCCTCTCCGTTGTTTGGATTAATTCTTCAGCTGTACTTTGTCTCAGGTTTTGATAGTGGCTAAGAAGATGGCGAGGTAAGGCCTCGGGTTATGCCTACGAGTAAATGAGCCTTTGTTTACAAGGAGCGGCAGCATATCCTGTGGAATTTTGTTTAAATTTTCGTTCAACCAGGGTTTAGCCCTCAGACTGTCTGGTGAGTTCTGTTCTCGGGGCCTTTCGTTCTGGCCCTGGGCGATTGCTTTCATGGCTTCTGCTTTGTGTTGCAGTATGCAGCTACGCGCATGCAGGAGATGTAAATTGTTCCAGTGGCCTCTGTGTCTTCCCTGTTCTGGCTGCTCCGTGACCCAGTATCTGCATTCACTGCAATATGTGGAAGGAGCGGAAGTGGTCCCAGTTGTGGGAGTTTTATCAGCGCGGCCGCCCAGGGGCTAAAGACTCTACCACACCGTTGGATAGTGACAGGTTAGTACGTAATGTTAAAGCACCTTTAGGTCCCCCGCCGCCCACATCTCCGCGCCATCGAGCGACCTCGGAGGTTGTGGGGCCCGCTTCCCACCGGACACTGGACTCAGTCCCGTTAGCCCTCTCATGGCGATGGCCGGGAGAGTCAACCCCGTCTCACATGGCACTTCACAAGGGGTGACCGAGAGACCTTTGCCAGTCTCACATGGTCCTCCACAAGGGGTGGCCGAGAGACAGAGCACTTGGAAGACACGTACTCTTGCGCTAGTTTCCACTAGACGCCGTCGGCCACCCCCAGCGCTCACAGGCCTCCTAGTACGGAGGTGCGCTCGGACAGTTGCCGCTACAGGAGGAGCCCTTCACCTCGACGTCGGTCTCCTTTACCCGGTGCAGCCAGGACTCCCGGCCAGAGCTGGTCCCCTCGCACTCCTCGGCGTCCCACTCTTCGCAGCCGTTCTCCCAGCCCTCGGGGAAGTTCTCGCGCATACTGCTCCTTGGACTCCCCTCGGCGTGCCTTTGGGACAATTCATCACGACTCCCCGCCGGCTTCTCGGGCCTTGCGTACGGGGCGTCTTCCCTCTCTCGTCTTCCGAGCAAAACTGCCAGTCAGCACTACAGTAGTGCCCGGACCTCTGCAGCGGTCGTTTGTCGCTTGGCTTCCCCTGACTCTTGCCCAGTGCACGGACTCCCTGAGCGCTTGCCTGACAGACCCTACTGGTCTCCGCCGGACGGTGTTTTCCTCGTCATGACGTCGTTTCTGTGTCACTCACGGCTTCGGATTTGGATGAGGACGTCTTCAGTCTGCACCCGGAGGACTCTGCATCAGCGCTGTTCCCTCTGGACCCCTGCCCCTGCAGTGCTTCCGCGTCTGACACGGCGGGAGAAACACTGGGTTCCTCTGAGACTTCGCGAGCTCTAGACGAGGCAGCACTTACGTTCTCAGCTATTCTTCCCTTGGAGGGATGCCCACCTTCGCCACAGCTCAAGAGGAAGGCCGCAGCCTCGGTTGACGCCCTGTTTCAGGCGAAGCGTTTCAAGACTCAGCCTCAGCCCCCGGGATTTAGAGATCTTTCAGACGCCTTTGATGAGCACCTATCCCAGGGCAAGCTGCGGGATAGGGGTTTCTTTGCGGACACTTGTTGGCCAGCTGGCGTCGATATCAAGTTTCTGCAAGCCTGGTACGCGGGACACTCTCAAGTCTTCGCCTGCCCTCTCCCAGCGGTTGACCCTGCGGCAGAGTTACAAGCTGGAGGCAAGGTGCCCACCCGTCGGTTCTTCCCCCCCGGTTTGGACCGCACGGCAAGTCTAATTCAGAACTCCCTGGCTTGTGCGGGATTTCTGGACCTGGCCATGCAGGCAGTGGTGAGGATTGTCGAGGAGTTTTGGGAGCAACCAACCGAAGCGCGTTTGCAGGATGTCCATTCTCTCACTGTGACAGCAATCATGCCATGCACCACATCACGACCAATTCTATGGCGGCGGCAGCGAATTGCGACCTGATGAGACAAGACGCCATGCTGAAAAGTTGCCCTGGCTTCCCCTCGACTTTTGTCGCTCAGCTTCGCCGTGCTCCTTATGGGGGGGGGGGGGCCTCTCCTCTTTAGCTCTACCTGGCAAGAGGTTCAGGACTCGGCTAAGGACCCGTGGCCGAGTGCTCCCAGTGCAGATTCCTCCCGGTTTCCAGCTTCCTGCAAGGACAGGGGTCGCGCCCTGCGGAGCTTCAGACCCACCTTCCAACTGGTTACCAGACTACCTCCCAGACCCAGACATCAGACCCCCCGCTGGTCGTGCCCGCCCCCTCCAGGCCTCGGCTCTTGCCTGGCCCAGGAACGCCTGGAGGCCCGGGCAGGGGAGGGCCCAGTGACTTTCTCCCGGCTTTGCCGCCACCAATCCCTGCAGGGTCTCCAGTTGGCGGGAGGCTAGCAAGGCACAGCAACGAGTGGTGATTGCTGCTGCTGAATGACCCGGGGATTCTCGACATGATTTCGGCAGGACTTCAGATCTCGTTTCAGACACCGTCCCCGCTGAGACGCTCACCGCTCTGGACGCGCGTGCCGGTCGACCAGTGCAAGGGGGATGCTCTTCAGGAGGAGATTGCCGCACTGCTCCTGAAGGCCACCACGGAAGTAGTAGCTCGACAGGACTCCCCGACGTTCTACAGTCGACTCTTCGTGGTTCCAAAGCCCGGCGGAAAGTGGCGACCGGTCATCGACCTCTTGGCCCTGAACAAGTTTATTTGTCGCCTCCTCCTTCGCATGGAAATGGCAAGAGCCTTACGAGCCTCGGTACAGCCTATGGAATATGCGGTCAGTCTCAACCTGTCCGACGCATACCTGCACAACCCCAGGCACCCGGCCTCTCGGCTTTACCTGTGATTCGCCTTTCACGGGGTCGGTTATCAGTTTCGGGCCCCACCCTTTGGTCTCAACCTCAGCCCTTGGGGTTATGGACGCCGTGGTCGCCAGCGCCAAGAAGGATTCCTCCAGCCCTACCCCCAACTATCTCGACGACCCGTGGGTGTTGCCGCTTGCTCCTCAAGAATCAGGACACGCCCTCGCTAGAGGCAGACAGGGACGCTCTCCTAGTGCTCCATTGCCGGCTCGGGTTCATCGTCAACGAGGGAAAGTCGGACTTGGTGACATCTTGCAGGTTTGTTCACCTGGGGCATGGAATTCCTGACCGACCTCAACAGGGTACGTCTACCGGAGGCTCGGATCCAGAAGGGGGCAGCTTTAGCGCTTCAGGTCTCTCTAGCGGACGCGGTCCCTACCAGGACCTGGCTCCAGTTCTTGGGTCTAGTCGGCGTGGCGGCGGACCTGTTACCCCTCGGCAGGCTCTACTCGCAACCGCTACAGCTCCATGTGCTGCTCCACTGGCGTCCGTCCTCGGGAGATCTCTCAGCCTCGATCCCAGTCCCGCTGTTGATCCGGCCGCATCTGCTCAGATGGACAGACCACTCTTGGTTGGCGACAGGAGTCCCACTCTTCACCCCTCCGCCTCCTTTCTCCGTTTGCGAGGACGCTAGCCTCGTTGGCTGGAGTGCCCACTTACGGCCGGAATTCAGCACTGTCTCGGGCCGGTGGGCGTCGGACCTTCGAGACAAGCATATCAACTGGCTAGAGTTGAAGGCGGTGTGGTTGGCGCTCATCAACTGGGAATTGAGGCTCTGTGGCTAGGAAGTCCTGATCCTGTCCGACAATGCGATGGTGGTAGCCCATATTCAGAAGCAAGGCGGCACTCGGTCCCCGGCCCTCTGCATGCTACTTTACCAGATCTTCCGGCGGAGCAGGGATTGGGGGATTGCGCTCCGAGCATGACACATCCCGGGACACCTGAATGTTTGCGTGGACTCCCTCTCGTGACGAGGACAGCTCCTCCACACCACACCGAGTGGTCCCTCTGGCCGGACTTCTTCCGGATGATCTGTGCACCTTGGGAAACGCCCATGATCAACCTGTTTGCGACCAGATGGAACAAGCAGCTACCGCTATTTGTCTCGCCCATCCTGGTCCCCCTCGCATGGGCGGTGGACGCTCTGTCAGTCTCCTGGGAGGGCCGCGTAGCCTACGCTTATCCACCCTCGGTGCTGGGGCCCAAGGTGCTCCTCTAGTTACGGGGTTGCAACGCGGTCCTACTGCTCATCGCAATGTTCAGTTGGAACAGGACGGGGACGACAGATCTTGAACCTCGCCACTGACCCTCCTCTCCCCACGCCTCGTACGATGCTGGAGCTGCCCAGGCAGAATCTCTTCCTCCCTTGCCCGGAGAGCCTTCTGCTTCACGCCTGGAGGAGGTACATCAAGCCCTCACAGCACGAGGTTTCTCAGATGCAGCAGTGGAGGCAATCGCGGCAGCCCGCAGATCATCCACGCTCTGGGTGTGCGAAGGAAAGTGGAGGGTCCTACAGTCCTGGGGCAAGTCCCAGCGCCTCACCCCCACAGCTCTGACCTCGCCTCAGCTGACTGAGTTCTTCTTGTGGCGGCTTACTGAGCAGAACTTTGCCCCGATCACCATGATGCCCCACTTCGTACTGCAGAGGCCAGTCACTCGTTTTCTCGTTCCATGCTGGGACCACCCGTGAGTGTTGCCGTAGTTGAACTGCAGTCGGTTCAAGCCTCTTCCCTTGGCCCACCTCGCGGACGTGACTAGGAAGACCTGCTTCCTCTTGGCCCGCACCACAGCGGCCAGAGTGAGCTAGCTGCATGCCCTTTCGGCGGATCCAGCCTGCATGCAGTTCAGGACCAACGGATCATTGCACCTTCTGACCAATCCTTCCTTCTTGGCCAGGAATAGACTCCCCGCAGCGGCGCCCCGGGTGTTGAGTCTTCGCCCATTACAGGGTTCGGCCAGTTCCAGACATCACGGCTGCAGGACCCGGCCCGAGCATTATTAAGAGTCTACCTGCGCAGAGTGAAGCCCTTCAGGAGAGGCTGCTCCCGCCTCTGCCTGCCCTCGGCCCCAGGCCGAGCTGGCATTTCCGCCCAGATGATTACGTCCTGGTTGCGATAGACCATCCACTCCACTTACATAATCTCTCCCCGCAGGGGGCCAGGAGAATGTGGATACGGGCTCACGAAGTCAGAGCTGTCGCCGCCAGCGTCGCGTTCAACCGCAACTGCGCAGTCTGACATCGTTGCAGCATTTGGGTGGCGAGCAGAGTCCACCTTCGCCCGCTTCTATCTCTGAGACCTCTCTGGCAACGAGAGAACCTGGCCCTCGCCAGAGACCTCTCAGCAGCGCAACTCTCCCTCCGAGCGCCTCAGGCGCCACAGGTACCTCTTAGCTGAAATCGTCGGGCGGTTGCCCCTCGAAGCTAAGCTTTTAGCCGTGGCGGGGTTTTTTGGGCGGCACCCTCTTCCTTTTCGCTATTCTTCCATATAGTAATGCCATCAGTAATGTATTTTGAGGAAACAAATGTATTTTTCTCTAAAATGTATTTTTTCTAAAAATACTTACCGATGGCATTACTCGGAGGACCCTCCCACCTACCCCGCTTGCCGCCTCTACGCTAAGTGTAAGACTGGTGGGAATGTACAGCTCACGTGACCGGATGGAGGGAGGGGAGACTACCCGGTCACTTGGATACAACTCTCTGAGTTACGGCCCTTGTCGTGTAGGTACACACAAGGGTCTTAGGCTAAAATCGGGTAAGTTAAGGGGTATATTCTATATAGTAATGCCATCGGTAAGTATTTATCAAAAAAATACATTTTAGAGAAAAATACATTTAAAAAAAAAATTAAATTATCATTCAAAAAGTTCTAAAGATACAATGTTGGTTAACGATCTCATTCAATATCTCCCTTTTATCTATCTATGCAAAATATGTAGTAAAAATACAAAAAAAAATATGGACTCCAGTGTGGATCAACTGGTTTTGTGAAATGGACATTTTCTTGCCAATGAGCATCTTAATCAAAAAATTTTAAAAAAAGGTCCCGAGATAATTCTTTTAGGGACAATAACCTAAAATTTCAAGCTTGTCTGTTATCAAACACAGGCTCTAGTCACTGTCACATCCTCACACATGCACATACACACATACGGCGCTTGGCACCCAAAAGATGTTCTCTAGCAAGGTTTGCTTAACTAGACGTGACATCATTTTTATCGTGTTACTTCTTTGCCAGAATTTCTGCGCCGCATGCCAAAAATGTCATGTGCATGCGACGGAATGCGCCCTGCCCCAGTCCCATTTCAGAGTCTACCGTATTTTCATGCTGTAGACAAAAACATAGCCAATATATTTATGCTGTAACCTTGAACCAAATATATTTTTCTTTGGTCCACCACTCTTATACATTTATACATACACCCACCACACACTCTCTGCTTCTTGGAGTGCTCACATTGTAGTATACGTGTACATATATTATAGGATTCCAGTAGAAGAAAGTGATGTTTGTGGTTTGTTACATGGTTGTCATAGTATGATACAGTCACACCAGATGTATGCATGTAGGGTTCTTGTAAAGAAACTTCACTCAGCTGCAACTTTTCGCACCTGGCACAAGGTTGTGGACCACACTAGAGTAACAACAGTGCCAACAATATTTTATTCTCACTATGCGCTCTCAGCACAATGTGTCCACAAATGCATCCACACGTTGTAACACTGTTTCATACAATGCATCTGCAATTCAGATACACTGCAACTCCCATGCAATACACACACATATTTCCTAACACCGGTTTTTTTATACTATTACAGATTTCCAAAACAATCCAGCAAATTCACACAACGCAACAAGTCAGAAAAGAAAACATAACCAAAACGCATTAATATTCATTAAAAAGAACACTCTAGATCTATCTACAGTTTTCTACCAACATCTAGGCGCATTCCGTAAATGTTACAAAATGTTACCACATGTGTACTACATAACTTTGACGTCATAGCTGAGGTCACTAAAATAATCATGCCCCTACTAGAACCTAACACTCTAATGTAGGTCAGACTTTGTGGCAGTGTAGCAAAAATATGCAATGTTCAAGCTACACAACAAAAGTCGATCTGAATTCTCCATGCAAAAGAAAATGAATCATACTAAAAAGGTAAGTGATTTTTTTTCTATATTAACTCAGCTGAACATCGGGTTGTTTCCTATGATTAGCACATGCCCTAAAAAGAATAATACAGCCACAAATGTAACATGGGTGTGAACCCCTTCACAGGCAGTGGTCGCATATTGTGCTTCTCAAATCTTGTTCAATTCAACACCAAAGAGTCAGCTGTGCAAGGAACGTGGATCTGAAGTGGTGTCAGCTCAAAGCATAGATCCTCATGATAGCTCCTTCCCCCTTTCAGAATATGACATTCCCCTCACCCCCACCATCCCTTCTCCACCCCACTTTCCCCCT
Source organism: Semisulcospira habei (assembly GCA_036245525.1). Taxonomy (NCBI): domain Eukaryota; kingdom Metazoa; phylum Mollusca; class Gastropoda; family Semisulcospiridae; genus Semisulcospira; species Semisulcospira habei. The sequence goes on along the minus strand of BTPG01000006.1, from coordinate 174,341,849 downwards.
TTCACAATATGACATCTCTTCCCCAGCCACACCCCATCACCACCATCATCACCCTGACCCCGAGGGGTATGGTATTTTATTAGTCTTGAAAAATAAGATTTCCTCACTGGGCACTCTTTTTCACAGGTTAAATATTGTAAACAGAAAGTTGTAAACTCCCTATAGGGAGGCATCTGATCTGCCCCTGTCATCCATGGTTGATGGTTAGGGATCAGTGCCAGAATAAGCGTGATAGGGGCGATGCAGGAATAGCTTGGCACGTAGAGGCACCAAGCTGTCCTGGCCCCACTCTTGAACTACCATCATCAATCCATATTTTTGTCTCCATTCACCAAGCTGTTCTGGCACCACTCTTGTGAACTATCAAAGCCGAGAAAAAATGAACGACACCCAACTACAAGAAATATAGATCCTCATGAGCCCCCGCAGTTGCGGGGGCTCATGAGGATCTATGTTTCTTGCTAGGGATGGCTGGGGATTTTTTATTTTGAAGTTAAAGTGATTTCAGAAACGCAATCTGCATCCACTGGCAGTGAAGGGGTTATCTGTGTTAATGTGTCACGGGTGAGTGGTCATGTGTGAAGGCTGATTGGGCTAGCTAAACGGGTCTGCACTGTGTGTTTTAGCTGGCGACAGCTGTACAGAGCAGCGGGGCCTTGGCCCAGTGCAGGCGACTGTGTGACGAGTACAGTACCAAAGCTGTCAGTGCTCTCGCCCCCTTGCGCAACTCGGATGCCAAGTCAGCTCTTGTCAATATGGTGCATGCTATTACACGGGTTTAGTCAGTTTGTTGGTGAAAAGTAAGTGTAAGGTTTAAGAGTGAATTGATGAATTTTCTGCTGTATGTATGGCTGTTTCAGTGTGTGTGTGTGCTTGTGTGTGTGGGGGTGAATGGGCGGTTGAAAGGGTGGTTAAATGGATGGGTAGGAGTGTTTGTTGTTTGTGTGCATGTGGGTGGGGGATAGGGAGGTGGAGGAAGGGGGGGGGGGATGCCCACACATTATTTAGCTCACGTATTGTGAGAGAGAGAGAGACAGACAGCCAGCCAGACAAGACAGAAAATGTCACATATGCAGCACTATCTAAACTATCAGAGGTCTTGTTCTCCATTCTTTTCTTTTTTTTTTCTTTTTTTTTTTAGCAGAACATAGAATAGTTGAGTGCACAGACCTGTGTAAATGTTTAAGAGTGCTTTATTCTTAACTATAATTACTTAAATTTCAATGTAAATGATAATTGTGGATAATTTCACTAAGAATCTGGTGCATTTTTTATGTGAATTTCAGTTAAGGTAAATTTGATTGATTGTGTGTGTGTGTGTGTGTGTGTGTGTGTGTGTGTGTGTGTGTGTGTGTGTGTGTGTGTGTGTGTGTGTGTGTGTGTGTGTGTGTGTGTGATGAAAGTCCATATATGTTGCATCAATTGTAGATGTTACAAATTGTCATGCCTCTTATTTTACAATAAAATTTAAGATAGAAGTGATACAAAGTGGTTTACATACAGTATGTGGAGTGCATGTCAAATGTTATGTGTGCTGATTAGCGTCTGAATCTCCCATCTCAAGAAGTAAATAACTGCCAGACTACACTATCAAGAGGCATACAATCTCATAAACCCCTGACTCATGAGAATCTATGCCTCTTGCAGAATGTCACTGCTTGACAAACTACAGTCAACCCTATTAGTTTGACTGCAATGGTCACCGTTGTACATTATTTAGGGCACTGTATTGTCCTGTCTTACAGTGTATTTGGTTTTCAAATCTCACTAGGAAGGCCACGTGACCTGATGATGATGAGATAGCAAAGTGAACAGTCTCCACATGAACTCCCAGTCAAATGCACTTACTCAGAAGGAGTGCATCTATGGGCACATTGAGAGATTCTCATGAGTCCAGCTTGTGCTTCAGATCCTTATGAGCCCCTGCAATGAAGATACCTTAACAGGCTTGTGCACAAGTGTAGATCCTCAAAACCCTCATCATAACCCATTTAGCCCTGAGTCCCTACAGCAGGAGATGGATCGACCATGATATTCAAGGGTAATGCCAGATTAGCTTGGCGCCTTCAGGCGCCAAGCTAATCTGGCACTACCCTTGAATTATTGTGGTCAGTCCATCTCCTGCATCTGGTACATAGTCATTAGGCAACACCTCCAAAATTTGAGAAATGGGACCTTGGGGCTAAAAGGGTTAACAGTCTTTCAGTTACTTCGAATACTTGGGTTCCTGAGGGTCTTTTTGCATGCGCTCATGAGGATCGCACAGAGTGCATGAGCTCTTGCGAATATTTCAAAGTGTTTGGGTACACTCCACATGAGTATCGTGTAACTGGGAGTTAACTGTAGCCCAGCTCACAATCCTGTGATCACGTAGCCGCAGCATGAGAATCGGAAAACAAGCGTTAAACGTTTAGGGCTTAAGGTCTTTTGTCCACCATGAGGGTGATTTCAAAGATGAGGCACCGAATAGAGTCTGAATAAACTCTGACCCAAGCTGGATTCAAACCCTGGACCTTTAGGACGAGAGTCGAACGCTCTACCTCCCAGCCACCCAGCTCCCCTCATAGGAATAGGAAAGTCATATAGGTGTAACACAAGACAATGTATATGACATACACTGTAACACAAGACACTGTATGTGACATACACTGTAACACAAGACACTGTATGTGACATACGCTGTAACACAAGACACTGTATGTGACATACGCTGTAACACAAGACACTGTATGTGACATACGCTGTAACACAAGACACTGTATGTGACATACGCTGTAACACAAGACACTGTATGTGACATATGCTGTAACACAAGACACTGTGACATACAGTGTCCTAAAAAATATACGACAGTGACCACTTTAGCATCAGTTTGTACATTGAACCCTTTTCGCCCCAAGGTCCCATTACTCAAATTTTGGAGGTGTTGCCTAACGACTATGTACCAGTTGTAGAAGATGGATTGATCATGATAATTCAGTGGTAGTGCCAGATGAGCTGTTGAATTATCATGATCAATCCATCTCCTGGTGCAGGGTCCCGGGGCTAACAGGGTTAATTAAACACTTGAAAGAAACATGCATATTTGATATGAACCCCAGTGGACACAGACTGTGTTGCTGAAACCTTTGTTAACTCATTGTATCCCAAGACCAAAATCCCCACTTTTGGCCGCTGTCCTCTGAAGACTGCTTTGCAGTGCAGGACACTGATCGACCATGATAGTTCAAGGGTGATGCCAGAATAGCTTGGCGCCCATAGGCGCCAAGCTATTCTGGCATCACCCTTGAACTATCATGGTCGATCCATATGTTGCTGTGGTGTGTCTGGGGTAGAATGAGTTAAATCAACGCTTAAGAGCCCCAGCCGTCCAAAGGAACATGATTGCGAAGTGGTGTCAGCAAGAGGCATAGATCCTCATGAGCCCCTGCAGCTGTGGGGGTTCATGAGGATCTATGCCTCTTGCACTTATATTGTGTTCGCATTTTGTGTGAAGGGTTCAATAACACAATGAGTTGTGAAATACGGTCATGTTACTGAAAATCAAAGGTCATTCAGAACAAACATCCTGGTATCCTGCCACATTAATCAAAAACCTGAGAAGAGCTCGTGAGTGTTTCAGCTTCAGGCCAAAGAACACAGTGCCGTTTCCGTACTGTCCAGTCTCTTAGCCATAGTCAGTCTTAATCATCCCCTAATGTTTCAATCCCCTAAAAAACACTACCACCCACCAGCTGCACATTTGCCATGCACAAAATATATTTTAAAAAATAAAATTAAAAAAAAAAAAAGCACATTGACTGTCTCATTTTTGGGCTATGAACCTGATTCCTTACCAACCCCACACCCAAGCACAGCTGAAATCAGCGTGCCCCTCAAATCACTACGTCAACACTAACTCAACATAGGCCCACATGATAATTGTGCACTGGATAAGCTCAGGATAAGATCAGATGAATCAAAGCACCAAATATGTCTCCTCTCATCTAACCAGAACTTTCCAGCAAAATTCAACATTCAGCCCTACTACAAATTTTCAAATAAGGCAAAAATTATTTTTTAAAACACCGGACCTCTCATCTAACCAGAAATTTCGAGCAAATTTCAACATTCAGCCCTACTACAAATTTTATTAGGCAAAAATTATTTTTAAAAACACGGGAAAACACCAAATTTTATTAGGCAAAAATTATTTTTAAAAACACGGGAAAACACGGCCCTCCTAAACTGCCCAATTTGAATATGTAACATGACCTTCAGCCGTACCTGAAATAAAGGGTAAAATTGTCGAGCTGAATGAATATTTGAAACTGAAACCGACAGGGCACTTAGTTCAGTTTGCACATGTGTGAGTTTTTCAGTGAGATGATTTGTCGCTGAAATACGAGGCCGTCACACTTGCCTATCTCGATTAAACTTGCGTGCATCGTTATGGTCTTGTGATTTTGGACCTTACGGTCTATACTCGTGGTGTCTATAATCAAAGACCAGCGCAAATATCAAACGGTGAATGTCAGACTGGCTCGACCAGTCCATACCCTTAACCCCGTATAAAACTGACACGATCCCTTAAAGTACCATTACGCATAAATCTAAAGACACATTTCAACACCATGTGTGTTTGTTAAGCCTTGTCGACACACCTAATGAGCTTTAACAGCAGTTTGGACAGGCAGCAACAACACATGAGTAATCGCACTTATTTATTTTGTGCAGCCGTTAGCGTTTCAAACTATTTTTAGCAGTTTCTCGTACTGATAGCACAGCATTGCTAGAAAGGAGTGGAGTCATTGTCAGGTTACTATTACTGATTAAGACGACGTGTGCTGAACTAGATTGTCCTGTGTCTAAATGAACCATAACCTGTGAGTAGCGTTTCGTAACCATCTGTCACAGAAGTGTATCTTTGAACAGTTACTGCCGTAGTGGGCCTTCAACCCATGGACTGATACTGACGTTTTTCTCGGCGCAAAACTGACGCATGACTACACGGGTTTGGGGTTTTTTCCCCCACTGAAACGGTATCGTCAGTAGAAGTCAATGTGTTAAAGCCCCCTACTCCAGAAGAGAGCGCAAACAATCCCGTAATTTAACTATACGTAACTATGTCAAAGATGCTATAGAAAACTGCAATATAGATATCAAGACTATTCCCGTTTTACCAGTAACACCTACTATACCTCCCTGGGAACATATTAATGCTACTTTCGATATAGATTACACAGATTTGAAAAAAAGATGAGGATGTGAACGTTTTAGCAAATTTAGTGAAAGAAAAATTACAGACAACATATTTTAAACATTTGAAAATTTTCACAGATGGGTCTGTCTTAGATTCTTCAAACTGTGGTGCATGCTTTGTTATTCCAGATCTCAAAGTGAAGAAATCTTTTTATCTCGGTAAAGGATTTTCTATATTTACGTCTGAACTGTATGCGATTCTCATGGCACTCAATTTTATTCAACTTCAACCTTATGATATATTTAACATTTTGATATGTGTCGATTCTAAATCTGTCCTATATTGTCTAAAAAGCTGGGATTGTAACACTAGAAAAGACTTAGTATATGAAATAAAACATATTATGAGCTGTATTGTGTCCAGAGGAATAGGGATCGATTTTCTTTGGAATTTATTGGAATGAAATTTGTGACAGACAAGCAAAAAAGGGAACTATAAATAGAGAAAACTCAGCTGTTTGTAATAATATGCAATTATCTCTACATGAAATGTACTCTGTGCTAAACAGATTTTTTCACAAAGATGATATGAAACATACTTATCATGTACCTCCTTGTTCAAGAAAAACAGCTTCATTGATATGCAAGTTGAGACTAAATTCTTGGAAAACAAAATTCGCAAAAGACATCAAATGCGAGTGCTTATCTCTGTTAAACATATAATCTGTGATAATCTGTGAATGTCCTATTACAATGAATATGTTGACAAAAAATAACATAACAGTTGATCACTTAGCAGAAAATTTGTATGACATCTTACATAGAAATATCGCAATTCCAATAGTTAATATAATAATTCATAGTCCGGTGGGTAAACTATTATAAGTAATTTGTGTGTGTGGTTGGATGTTAATTATTGCTACTCTTTGATATTCACAAGTTGTGTGTTTGGTTGTTGATTTATTTTTTTAATTTTATTATTATTATTTTTTTTAAATGTCTAATATCACCAATGTGTGAATGAAGACGTTAAATAAATTCCTGATCCTGATCCCCCTACTCCAGGCGGTGAAGGGGCAATCGTTTGCAATATTTTCGGTTTGAATGTTCTTAGTATGGCTTTCAATAACTCTGGACGATAGGGTTGACTTAACGTTTTGCATCCTGATGATGACATTTTTATTTTTGGCTCACGTGCAAGCAAAAGTGAGTGTTCTGGGCCAGTGGTCGTCCGTCCGTCGTTCGCCCGCCGTCTGCCGTCGTCCGTGGTAAACTTTAACGTTGGCATTTTCTCGGAGACTATTCAAGCCACAGTCTTCAAACTTGGCCCAAGGATACTTTGTGGCAAGACCTTTCTAAACATACCAATTTGAGTGACCTCTCACAAAGGTGAAGGTCACAGTGGATCAGGAAATAGTTCAAAAATAGCTATATTTTTACATAATTTATTTTTTCTCAAATGCTATTCACAACTTCAAACCCAAACTTGGTGCAAAGATACCTGATGGTAAGACCTTTCTATGCATACTAATTTGGTTGATCCCTCGGAAAGGTCAAGGGTCACAAGAAACAGGAAATAGGTCCAATATTGCCATATTTTGACAAAATATGTTTTTTTTCTCAAATACTATTCACAAATACTATTCACAGCTTCAAACCCAAACTTGCTACAGAGATACCTGATGGTAAGACATTTCTATGCATACTAATTTGGATGATCCCTGGGAAATGTCAAGGGTCACAAGAGCTCAGGAAATAGGTCTAAAATAGCCATATTTTGACAAAAGATGTTTTTCTCAAGTACTATTCACAACTTCAAACCCAAATTTGGTACAGAGATACCTGATGGTAAGACCTATCTATGCATACTAATTTGGATGACCCCTCGGAAAAGTCAAGGGTCACAAGAGGCGGGCAAATGTTTGATAAAATTGTAGGTATTATCAACATTTTTGCAAATTTTTCAATCAAATTTGGCACAAAGGTAGCTGATGATAAGAACTTCTTATGCATACTAATTCAGTCAACTCATCGCAAAGGTCAAGGGCCATGGGGGGGGGGGGGGGGGGGGGGGGGGGGGGGGGGGGGGGGGGGGGGGGGGTGGTGGACAGATGTGTGTAAAATGCTTACATTTTGAGAAAACGTGAATTTTGCTGATGAAGAAGCCAGCCCTTAACTTATTGTTACAAAGGTCACACGTGTAAATAGGTCATACACGTGAGCCATAATGGCTTTGCCTTTCTTGTTGTAGATGCTCTTTCGGGTCAATGTCACAGTTTTGGAGATAGATCGGCCATGATAGTTCAAGGGTGGTGTCAGAATCGCTTGGCGCCTCCAGGCTATTCTGACACCATCCTTGAACTGTCATGGTCGATCCACATCCTATCATAGCAGGCCAGGGCTTAAAAAAATATTAGTCAATTACAACGGTCTGCTCCATGGCAGGTTTGGATTGCTTTCAGTGCCGCCGACACAGCGGGTTATCAATACTGTCTTAGGCTTTTTCAGTTTGAATCTGGAATAAAGTTTGCGTGTCGTGAAATGAAAGACTTTCCCACTCTTCTTCTCCTGTGTACTTAGGACAGTACTTAGGGGCGGTCCGTGGCGCAGTGGTTAAGGCGCCTGCCACCCATGCCAAAGGTGCAAGGACGGTTCGAAAACGGGTTCCGGCGTCGGACTTGTCTCCTCTGGTTAAGTGTCGCCGTTAATTCGGGCGGACCGTCGGGGGTTCTTTCTCCGAGTACTCTGGTTCTTTCACCCCCCCCCCCCCATCCCCCACACACATTGGTACCGGTTTCAGGCCACTTCATTATAAATTTAAATACAAGCGATCAAAAATTTCTGTAACTTCAGTAGCTGAGCTGACCCTTCGTCTGTCTTGTACTGTTTGTCTTCAGAATAAATCCGTGTCTGACAAGTGTGTGTGCGTGTTGGGTTTCAGTTCGCGGCGCTTTGAGTCAATTCGTCCAAAAATTGAGAAAAAGCGCCTATATAATACCGGTATTATTATTTATTATTATTATTATTCAGGTACACACAAGCTGAAAAGCACCACTTGCATGTGCCTACTCGCAATGATTGTGCGGTTATAGTTTACAAGACAACATTGATAATCCATTTGTATCTGCAAGGTCAAAAGATCGTATTTCATCTGGCCTGTGTCGAGATTAGGAGGAGTGATACGAGTTATAACTTTGATGCACAATCGCTGGTGCACTGCGAATTTTTGTTTAGCAGTGCATGTCCGTCATAGAGCAGGTAGCTTTGGTTTTAGGAACAGCAGGAGGCAAACTTAGCTGACAAGATCCAAAAATTCGCATGAGCACCTGTGACAGCAGGATATATTTGAATCTGTGCCTCCAGTAGATCAGAGGTAGTTGAATGTGGGACTGCCACCCAGGTTGTGATAGCGTTTATCCGTCAAGCATCTTGAGATATGTTCTGTTCGTGGAACTCGCTGCACCTCAGTTCTTTATCAGCCCGTTTCGCTCCTTCATCGAATCATGACAAGGGTTAACCCTTCGGCTGTCGGCGGTAGCGGTTTTTGTCGCGATGATGCTACCGACAGCCAAAGAGCTGACTAACTTATGCACACTCTGGAGACCAAAACAGGTGACTGTCAAGCGTTTGTTTGTTAGTTAGTTCAGGGTTTAACGTCCACGGCACCGAAGTGATAACGGACGGCCCTAACGGGCGGGTTATGGGGGCTATTACCTATGGAGTACGACCTGAACAGTGATAAATTCAGGCGCACGACAACTCTGCCACTTTACAACGGACATGGCATATGAACAAGCCCATCGTTTTGCCTGGGCACTGCTAAGCGTGTAAAATGCAAAAAAAAATACAAGTACTACTCAACAAAAAAGAAACACGCTTAGGAAAAATAATTTCAATACAGTGCAAAGAAATATCCCAGCAAAGCAAGGAATTCACCATATATGCACCCACCCACAAGTTTCAACCTCCCTTGTTCTACTTATGCCGATTCAGTCATACCCGTTTATTTTATTTTGTTTCTTTATTTTCCTGTCGTTTTCCGACTTTGATTTTTTTCTGAACGTTTTCAGTTTTAGCCCAAAATCACTCTGGACTAGGCGGCGATCGCCCTTGCCGTTCTCATCGCATCCACCCCGCCTACCCAGTGAGCAGAAGGCCATCGGGCCGACGTTGGCCTGATATCCTTTTGCTTGAAGATGGATTGGCCGTGGCAGCTCAAGGGCCGCACAGTGTCCGATACTGCATAATGGCGCCTATTTTGATAAGCGCCGTGTTCAGGCGCTGTCATCGAGATACCACTGTCAGGCTTTCTCCCACGACTCCGACTTGCGCGAAGTGCTTAGAGGGTGAGTTTGAAATAAACTTTGAGTACACAGATTCCTGACCTTTTCAGTACGACATCAGTGAATTACGGTTAACCCCTTGACTGCTACGGACGACACTGCGGCAATGCGGGAAAGACGCTACGCACCCGGCTTTTCCTACGGTGTCGTCAGTAGCATTCAAGGAGTTAACTTGCTCTTTTAGCCCCGCCAAGGTTCTCCATTTCTCAAATTTTGGAGGTGTTGCCTAACGACTGTGTACCACCAGTTGCAGGAGATAGCTTGACCATGAAGCCGGGTAAGTTGCCAGATTAGCTTGGTGCAGGCCGAGGCAGGCGCCAAGCTAATCTGGCACTACCCGCCTAGAATTATCATGGTCAAGCGGCATCTCCTGCTGTAGGGATCCGGGGCTAAAAGGGTTAAGAGCGATCTACTCCATGGCGGACTTTCGACTCACTGCTAAATTTCGCCGATACGACGGCTTATCAATGTCTTGCCTCAGCTAAGCCTTTCACGCCTACCCGCCTTCTTCAGTTTTAAAACCACGACTATGTGAGTAGGCACACGTAACGGTGTTTTCTGCAGCCCTTTTTTTTTAAACCCTTATCGTTCGGAATACACCAGTGTGTGAAATATGTTTGACTAAAATAGTTCAAGGGTAGTGCCAGAATAGCTTGGCGCCTCTAGGCGCCAAGCTATTCTGGCACTACCCTTGAACTAAAGCCATTGGTCTATCATAGTCCTTATCTGTAGGTACAAATTTGAAGCTATTAGCCTCAGAGTGATATGGGTTAATGGAAGAACTTTCCTCAGTGCCGCGTACAAACCGCTTGAAGAACAGCAGGAAAGTCTTTCGTTTGAAGTTATGACATTTATACTTCATAATTTTAATTAGCTCTTTTGACCAGCATTTTTGTAAGACTGAAGTACTAAGAACATTTATCAAGGAGATATTGCGATCTATGAACCCTTTCAGTCCAACTGACCTGGAGTAGGCCGTTTTAAACTTGTATGTTATCACTGCTGTGCCGTCATAACTGAACCACATGCACATGTTCTGCCGCGTGGCTCGGAAAATGAAAGTGTCAGTTTGAGTCTCGGACGGCCGTTTTCCTGGAAGCGCTGGAAGCCACTAACCTGGAAATCGTCGGAGACTGACCTAGATTACTGAGCTTCGGTTTCAGACCGATGGAACCGACCTCGGAATGGAAACCATGACATGCAGTGCCAGCGTGCACGATTTTGCCACTGAGACCATAGTATCGGATTTAATTTTGCAGTCTACCTTAGTGCACAATTTTGAACTTATCTTTTCATGAAGAGAAGATGCAACTAGTTGCATCTCAGTTCTCTTCTGAAAAGATAAGGTCAAAATTGCGTAATTGCGGTTTTGTATGTCTGTTTTGAAGAAGGATTAAAACCCTTTTCAAACAGACATACACACAAGTACACAAGTTGCAACCCTTTTTCAAACAGACATACACACAAGTACACAAGTTGCAACCCTTTTTCAAACAGTCATACACACAAGTACACAAGTTGCAACCCTTTTTCAAACAGTCATACACACAAGTACACAAGTTGCAACCCTTTTTCAAACAGACATACACACAAGTACACAAGTTGCAACCCTTTTCAAACAGACATACACACAAGTACACAAGTTGCAACCCTTTTTCAAACAGTCATACACACAAGTACATAAGTTGCAACTTATCTTTTCACGAAGAGAAAATGCAACTGGCAGTATTAATAAATTGTGCTGTAACCAGAGGCGGTTTGGATTGGTTTGGTTATTTGGGTTTAACGCCGAGCAGGCAACTAGTAAGGCCATCTCGCGGCGGCGTAACCAGAGGCGGATCTGGGAGGAGGGGATCCTAGAGGTTCCGGAACCCCCACCCCCACCCCCTCTAAACCCAAAATTTTGTAAAATAAAATAGGAAAGTCCTTTTAGGGATGTTTGGACCCCCCCCCCCCCTCCCCTGTTGTTTGATATTTTGGCAAATTGTGAGAATCTTAACACACGCACGCCCCTTCTCTCACTCCCTCCCCCCTCCCTCCCCCTCCATCCCTTCCCTCCCTCCCCCCCCCCCCCACCTGGAAGCAAGGCCTAGCGTCGGGAAGGCCTTTTGTATCGGGTTGAAGGTCCCAAACAAAATGTTTGAACCTCCCCCCCCCCCCTCGAGGTAACTGATCCGCCCCTGTTTAACATAAGCGCGATTCTTTCTTGGCTGGGTTCTTCTCTGGTGCCAGAAGGGTCCATGATTTTGCAGACCATAGTTTCAGGTTTCATTTTACACTGACTGGCCGCGAACCACGAATTCAAACCTGATGGACGGCTGCAAATATGCCTGGCAATGACTGAGGCAAATAAAAACATAAATAATAAACCAAAAATTGTTGTAAGTGCCGAGGGTAGACGTGGACAGCAATATGCTCGATCTTGTAGTTGAAGTATCATACAAATGTCCGGAAAATATAAACCTGTCTGTTCTGCATTTCATTTTGTGGCCTCCCACATGCACTGTTTTTGTTTCGATAAAAGAAGCAACGGTTTCGTGCATTATTTTTGTACCGATTCGACATGCCTGGCAATCCAGCCGTTTCTAAGCTCTGTATCTGTTATTTTACTAGTGTTTTCATTATTCGGTTCTTTTAAGGGTCAGCCCTTTATTTTTATTTGTTAATTAATTTATTTATTTATTTATTTATTTATTATTAAAGTTTCATAGGATCAACTTAACCCTTTTAACCCCGAATCCCTACAGCAGGAGATGGCTTGACCATAATTCAAGGGTTGTGCCAGACTAGCTTGGCGCCTTCAGGCGCCAAGCTGAAGTTGATCTGGCACTGCCCTTGAATTATCATGGTCAAGCCATCTCCTGCAACTGGTACATAGTCGCTAGGCAACACCTCCAAAATTTGAGAAATGGGACCTTGGGGCTAAAAGGGTTAACATGAGAACTGTGCATCTATGGTCAGCTATTCAGTGCACGAGCACTAATAACGTGCACCAAAACAAGCGTGGAGCGGATTAAAAAAAAAAAAAAAAGTGTCGGCCTTATCCTGGAAAATCGATCAAACGACGTCAAATTCTTGGAATCGTTTCCGACCCTCTTCCTGACCCTAAGATTTTTTGTCCCGTGTTTTCCGCACGATTTCAACCCCTCCCTGCCGAGAATAAGGGAACAGAACCCAACTGCAAGAGACATAGATCTTCATGAGCCCCCGCAGTTGCGGGGGCTCATGAGGATCTATGCCTCTTGCTGACAGTACATTGTGTCCATGTTCCTTGAACGGCTGGGGGGCGTTGAATTCACGAAGATTTCAGAAACATAATAATCTGCGTCCACTTGCGGGGAAGAGCCTGGTTGATTGGTTGATGGCCGATTTTTCTTTTCCCCCTTTTAAAATTCAGTCCCTTAGACAGCCTCTTAATAATAATAATAATAATAAGCGCATTAAATAGGCGCTTTATCCCAATTGAAAATCGGCTCAAAGCGCCGCCGCGAACTGAACCCAACAAGCACGCTCACGTGAATCACACGCATTCACTCACACACTGTACATAAACACAGAACATTCACGTGGTGCTAAGGGCAAGCTCAAGCGAGCTACTGTAGTTTTTGGAAATTCGAAATCGTTTGTATTTGAAATTTTATAAAGTGGGCTGAAACTGATACCAAAGTCGTGGGGGAGGAAGAGCCGGAGTACCCGGAGAAAGAACCCCCGACGGTCCGCCCGAATTAACGGTGACACTTACTAGAGGAGAAAAATCCGACGCCGGAACCCGTAATCGAACCTCGCACCTTTAGCATTGGTGGCAGGCGCCTTAACCACTGCGCCACGGACCGCCCCGCAAGAGGCATAGATTTTCATGAGTCCCAGGGGCTCATGACAATCGATGTCTCCTGCATACAGGGATCGTTCCGCTGCAACTGGTCGGCCCGGGTACTGATTTAGCACTGCCCCGTGGACCGACTGAAATCCCCCAATTTTGAAGTTGCCCCGAGGCTCTGCGGGACTGTATTACAATTCTAGAGACAGATCCCGCATGATAGTTCAAGCGGGGTGGTGCCAGAACAGCTTGGCGCCTATGGGCGCCAAGCTATTCTGGCGCCACCCCGCTTGAACTATCATGCTCGATCCATGTCTTGATGTGGTGTTTCGGGACTGAATAAGTTCGCGGTGTGTCAGTGGATGCCGTGCTGTTTCGGTTTTGGTTTCGTTACTGGATTTTTTTTTTTTTTAATATTATATTTTGTAAATATATGTATTGCAAATAACCAACTGAAACTGTTCATCATCAATTTCAGCAAAAATAGTTCTTATATTATTATTATTATTATTATTATTATTATTATTATTATTATACAATATTGTTTTCATTATTAGTATTAGTATTTTAGTATTATTGGTACTATTAAGGCTAATAAAACCGACCAGCCAATTCACCAGTATGATGTCGGATTTTGTTCATTCTATTATTATTATTATTATTATTATTTATCATTATTATTATTGTTTATTATTATATATCATGATCATTATTGTTTATTATTATTATTATTATTGCACAATTTAAACGATCACGATACAGAACTATCAACGCCGCACATGATATTTATTTAATGTTTTGTTACTGAAAGTGCGTAGTACAACAAACCCATCAGTAATCCTTGCACTTTAACCTACTGAATCTCGCCGTGATACACTACAAGACATTCATTGACTACAATAATGCTGCAAATTATCTGCAATCATTGTAATTCAGATAATTCCTAATAATTTGCAGCACTACTGCAAAATCTTGAAAATCCACTGGCCAGAGAAGATCATCAGCACATCAGACTCTGAGAGAGAGAACACAGCAGAGAATGAAATTGGGCGAAGGAGATGGGGATGGATTGATCACAGTCTGAGAAAGCCATTTTCCCGTATCACTAGGCAGACATTGTCATGGAACCCCCAGGGAAAGAGGAAAAGAGGCAGGCCGAGAAACACCTGGCGTCGAGACCTCCAAGCAGACAGCAAGAGACTGGGAACCACCTGAAGTAAAATCGAAGGAGAAGCACAGGACAGGAGTCGCTGGAGGTCTCTCGTCGACGGCCTATACCGTGGGAGGGGTGACAGGCGTAAGTAAGTAAGTAAGTATAAGTACTGCAAAATGAAAATGTGAACTGCAGACAAAAGAGGTGACTGCCAAGTGTGAATGCACAGAAAGTCCCAACAAAGAAACAAAAGTGGAGAGAGGGCAAGTGCATGTACAACACAATTAACTCATTCGAGAAGGACGACATTCGGATACGCGTTTTAAGCCGCGTATCCGGATGCCGTTCGTCTCGAATGAGTTAATCTGAGTTGATAATGGTCCTCTGTAATTCTTTCTTTGTTGGGATTTTCTTAATATTATTGTGTCATTTTTTGCACATTCGGAATCAGTTGTTGCATGACATAATTATGTCAGTAAACGGTCCGCTTGGTCAGCCACTTAAAATTAATGAAATTCTGCCCGACTCAGTGAAAATTCCTGCATGCGCATTTATAAAGAGGCATTTGATACTCTAGTAAGTTGTGTTGTGCCAGGAAATAACAAAGTAACAAAAACAAACTCAAAATAAACCCCCAGGTTTGCAACATGCTCTGCATAGCAGTTGACGATATAAATACAGTTCGCAAGAATGCACAATCAAAATACTACAGCTGTTTGTTCAAATCTTCACGGAAATTTTTTTTAATATATAGCTACAAATAAAATTCAAAACTTACGGGAGAAAATCGACGCAGCCAGGACAATTCTTAGCAGGAATAAATCCGAAGCTGAAATTTCCAGTCACTGTGTTCCGTCTGACTGATCACTGCAGCGAATTTCTGAAATATTGTCAAAGTCTTCTGCAAGTTCAAATCAGCACTCCAGCTGCTTCGCATGTTGCGCATGTACTCGCATTAACCCCTCTGACATAGTTTCAGTCGAACCGACTACTTCACGGAGTTTTGCACCTTTTACCACGAATTCGTTTTATAAAAGCAAAGCTTCCTCCGTTGCTAGCTGAGATGATGGCAAATGACGCTGCTTTCACAAACCATGAGGAGTAGAGCCCCTGCGGTCGCAGGAGAATCTATGCCTCATGTGAATACCAAGTACTAGCTGACATTTCTGTACCACGAACTAAAGCGTTGCCTGTCACTGGTCGTTTTCCTAGAATTTCGCGCCGGCTCGTGGAAAAGCGGATCGTCTGCGTTTGCGAAGTCACCGCAGAGCGGCCAGAAATCAGCTCAGCGTATGTTTTTCAATAAGCAGCTTTACATCTGTGCCGTAGCGTATTCGTGCGTGGGTGTGTCTCATCATAACCGGTGTATGCTCAATTATTTTTTGTATCTGCACTGAATAAAACGAGCGTGAGAAACTGACGCAGAACAAATTTCGGCTTGCTTTGCGCTGACTTCAGTCGTGTTCTTTCCCAAAGAAGAAAAGAAAACAGAAAATAGAGATCGAAAACCCTTTAAATTAGATACACTGTATACATGTGCCATGTCACTATCTAATTTAAAGTTTCAACCTCTATTTTCTGTTTCCTGTCACATCTTGCGGCAACAGTTTTACTACTTCCCAAAGAAGGTTCATCTAAGTTAACCCTTTGGGTGTCAGTAGCGGCCGGGTTTTAGTCGCGATGATTCATGCAGAAATCATAGAGAAATGAATTTGGGCTCATGAGGATCCATGCCTTTTGCAGATGGCCTGCCTTCAATGTAATCGATTTTAGTTGCTACTGGTTACCGAAGCGTTCCTAGTAAGGCCGCAAACGAAAGTGAGAAAATACATTACCAGGAACTAAAGACTGAAACGGAAAATAAGAGCGGAACGGGAACGTTTGTATTGATCATCACACACGCAACGGGAATTCGTGGACATGATGCAGGTACGCTTGGGCAATGGCTGTGCAAACTCGTCTCCCTAGTCGGGAGAGCAGGTTTATTTTGCAATGAAAATGCATACAAATTGCTTTATTTTTTACACACGATGGAATAAGCCTGTTCAATGCACGTTAACCTAAAACATAATAAGGCAGAATTTCATAATTTTGCTTATTGTCCTATGAAGGTTACATCACAGATTTTATTAGGAGCTAGATCAATCATTTTAGTTTAAGGATGGTGCCAGAATAGCTTGGCGCCTCAGGCGCCAAGCTCTTCTGGCACCACCCTTGCACTATCGCATTCAGATTTCTTTCAAGCAAAATGAGTGTATCAGGATGAAAAGTTTTTTTTTTTTTTTTTTAATCCCATCAACAGGTTTCCGCTGATGAAATTGGTCATCATGTTCAGACACAAGGAAGAAGGAAACAGAAAGAAGTTTGTGTCAGTTTGTCCGGCTCAAGGGATGTTGTCCACCATAAATACTGAGTGAACTGTATCGTCTTTGCTGACAGTGTTTAATTCTTTCTTAGCTGGTTTTTTAATTGTTGTCAAATGTAAATTTTGAATGACTGAAATCAGACCGAAAGCCCTGAATGTCAAATTTAAAAATAAATAAATACTCAGAATTTTGGTGGCAGCCTTTGTGTCCGCTCGTAGCGGGTTTACTCGCGAGCGATGATTTCTGCAGGAAACTACTGGGGGGGACATGCTTTTCAAGTAACACCGACCACACTACTGGGAATTCCCCGCGGCCCAATTTTAGGTCAATTCACAAGAAGAAGTAGTAGAGGTAACCCCGCACGATTACCTCAGACTAACACCTAGCGAGGTCAATCTTTAGTGTGCAAGAGGCATAAATTCTCATGAGCCCCTGCGACTGCAGAGGTTCATGCGAATTTATGCTTGTAAGGTCTTGCAACCGTTCCGCGTTGAGGCGAGGGCAAACCGCAGGCGACAAGAGTTCGGCGCATCCTCTTTTTTTTTTTTTTCCAGTGAATACTACATTCATTGTCATCTTAGGGTGATTTGTGCGAGCTGGATCTATCGACCACAATGATGACAGCTCAAGGCAGTGCTTGTTGATCCACGGTCATGTGTCAGGTATCACTGAAATGATTTCCGCCATTACTGTGACATGGTTGTCATGAGCTTTTACCCAAGGTGCAAAAGGCCATCGGGTCGATATCGGTGGCCGCCGTTGGCCCGCGCACGCCTGTGCGCAGGCCAAAGGCGGCCGATATCGGCCCGATGGCCTTTTGTGCATTGGGTAGCTTATTACACGAACAAGACAGATTTGAAGGAAAAAAAAAAAAAAAAAAAAACACCTTCACCACTGCTCAGTCAATGGCGGGATTTGATTGCTAAAACTTCGCCGATGCAACGGGGTTTAATGTTGACTTGCCTTAGCCGAGACTTTTCAACCCATCCGCTTTTCACATGTGAGTAGGTAGGTACAAACATAAGAGCGGTTATCTACTGCCCCTGGTGTGGGTCGGTTGAACTCTCCTATGATATGACATTCAGACTTCTTGCCTTTTGAGAAAATTTGCCTTTTGTCAAACACTATAGTAAGAGACACTAATTTATAAGGGTCATATTATAAACTAGTCACTAAAGCCTGGAGCATGTCTCTTTGACATGCACATCCATGTTTCTACCAAGAGCATCCTGTACACAAAAACAAAAAAAAAGAAGTATGGCCCACACAGATGGGTGCAACCTTGTACCAAACAATTTTTTACCCCTTCCCTTTTGAGGTAGGTTGGTTGATTGTACATTGCTTAGCGTCCCGACAGCAACAAAACTTTCTCAGGATGTGCCTGTAATGATTGTGAAAAAAACAACTAAACAGAATATTGAACTTATGTCGCCAGCTGATCTAATACACTAAATAAACCTAAGACCATTTAGCAACACGCATCCAATATCAAGAGCTACAGAAAGCGCAGACAGTAGGGATTGTCTAAAAAAGGAAAATACAGGTGAATGGACCAAGGGTAGACAGAAACACACGCCCCAGAATAGAGGGGAAACCCACTCTGTGGGGCTGACCAGGGTGACCCTGGGAACTAAAAAGTAGTTAACCCCACTCATCTCCCAGGGCAGACCCCGGTGGGGGTTTTGAGGTAGGACCCAAGCATGTCACAAGGAAGCAGGCACCTTAGTTTTACACACACAGTCACTGCATGTGGTTTTTATTACATTTTACAGGCAATACCGAAACTCATTTTTACTTTGGGGAAGAAAGCTGTGCTTTTTTTTCCTCACAAAATTAGATCTACTGGTATGATTACTTTAACTCATTTAGCCCCAATGCCCTACAGCAGGTGATGTATTGACCATGATATTTCAAGGGTAGTGCAAGATTAGCTTGGCGCCTTTAGGCACCAAGCTAATCTGGTACTACCTTTAAATTATCAAGGTCAATCTGTCTCTTGTAAGGGCAACTTTGGGGTTAAAAGGGTTTAACCCTTATCATTCAGAATACACCAGTGTGTAAAATAAGTTTAACTAAAATAGTTTAAGGGTAGTGCCAGAATAGCTTGGCGCCTCTAGATGCCAAGCTATTCTGGCACCACCCTTGAACTAAAGCCATTGGCCTATATCCTTATCTGTAAGTACTATAATGTAGCTTGCACATGGCAGTGTACAAATTTGAAGCTTTTAGCCTCCGTATGATATAGGTTAAGCATTATACTTCCTATGCTTCTTGGTTATAAGCTTGGGACACCATTTAAACACAAACACACACACAACTTTTTTTTTGTTAGGGATTCGATGTTTATTTTCAAAAACAGAACTACAAATTTAAACTAATATATAACCAACAGTTTGTCATGGAATGTGAAACAAATGGTAACATGCTGCGTACATATTTCACAAACAGTAAAATATATCTCTTCACCAACATTTTGAAAATGTATTGACATCAACAGGAGCATCAGCAGTTTGGTCAAACTCAACAGCAAACCTGAGATTTTGGGAATCAGATGAGCAACATCGTTAATCCCCTTTGTGCATGCGACTAGCGGTACTGTTCACAGTATCACTGGCTGCACGCACAAGGGGTTAGAACATCAATGTGTACAACAATACACTAGCTGTGAATGTAAGGCTGAGAAGACTGATTGACACATTGAGTGCTGCAGTGAAAAGTTGTTATATGAAGACCAGTTCAGGAAAAGAAATGCCCGTGACATTTCAAGGGTGGTGTCAGAATAGCTTGGTGCTGTTAGGCACCAAGCTATTCTGACACCACCCTTGACATTATATTCTGAATGCAGCAAGCTATGCTGACACCATGCATGAACTGTCATGGTTTAATGGCACCAAGCTATTCTGACACCACCCTTGAAATGTTCCGATGGCACCAAGCTATCCTGACACCACCCATGAACTGTCATGGTTCTTTTTTTTTTTCCTGTCTTAGTTACCAGGACCAAACAGGTTAACACTTTTGATTTCAGGGCCAATTTGTTCACATTTTAACCTCTTGACTGCTACTGATGACACCGCTCCGCGGAAACAATACGTGACTTTACGTCTTTTCCGCCAACCACTTTTGTCAGTAGCAGTCATCAGGTTAAAATCATCTGCATATAAATGCATAAAAAGGATCGCCCATGATGGCTCAAGAATAGTGATGATGAGGCATCATCCATGAGCTATCATGGGTGATCTACGGGACATTTTTCTTTCAACTCAGCTGGAAATGACCACGTGAACTCGCTCATGCCTGACAAACTACAGGGTGCTACTGGGTGGAACGTAATAGTTCATGGGTAGTGCCAGATTAGCTTGGCAGCTGATGGCACCAAGCTAATCTGGCACTACTCATGAACTATCATGGTCCACCCAGCTTCCACAACTGGTGCATAGACAGGCTCATCAGAGGACACCTCCCAAAATGAGGAAACAGGGCCCAAGGCTTAACAGGTTGAGTTACATTAAACACATAATATGTGACAAGTATGGAGAATGGTAAAGGCTTTTGGTTTGAAAGGCTTCGTTGTATACACACTCATCATTGGCAACATAATCAAAACACTGGCAGTTAACCTTCTTACCTCCACGGCTGCATTTCCAAATTTTGGAGGCGATGTCTAACGACTATATACCAGTTGTAGGAGATGGATTGATCATCATGATTCAAGGGTAGTGCCAGATGAGCTTGGCGCCTGAAGGCACCAAGCTCATCTGGCACTACCCTTGAATTATCATGATCAATCCATCTCCTGCTGCAGGGCCCTGGGGCTAAACGGGTTAAAGAATTATGTGAAAATGTCGCACAACTGACCTGTTAATAAACAAATGACAATGAACAAGTGGCTTCCAAATATATATACAATATGGACATGTATAGGCACAAGTACAACCACTCGCACGATACACACCAACCATGAACCACTGCTATGCTCCTTTGAAGAAGATAAACTAAACTTAATGCAACTGATTACCATCTCAAACAATAATACTGGTTTACAACACAATTACAAGATAACACAATAATAAAGTGATAATTATTTGAATGGATGGATTTGAGTACCTTGCATTTAGAAAAACACAACCTTGCTGAATACTGAAGTACAGGTATGAGGGTTGGGTTTTTTCCCCCTAAAGACGCAGAACAGAAACACTGAAATTGTAAATCAAAAAGGAATGGACGGGGTATGTTTTAAATGTCATGTAAAATAACAGACCGATATTTTATGAGTCTGATATAGTTTCCAATTTGGAATTATGTCATGAAAATACTGTGCTGGTTAAAATATTGTTTAACATCAGTACTGACTACCCGTAAATTTAAAAAAAATAATACATACAGCAAAAATGATTGTTATTACAGTCATCAACAAGAAACACAAAGCTCTTATGGCTCACATGTAACCTATGCATAATACGTGTAACCTTTACCTAATTTCAAACAGGTCACACAAATGAGCAAGGGTTCAAGTGTCTCAACGTAACTAAAAGGTTGGCTTTCGTACCAGCAAAATACAAGTTTTCTCAAAATGTATGCATTTATCCCAAAAATGTCAACCCCCCTGTGACCCTGACCTTTGTGAGTGGTTGACTAAATTAGTATGGACAGACAGGTCTTATCATCAGCTACCTTTGCGCCAAATCTGACTGAAAAGTTGGAAAAACTTTGATAAAAACTACAATTCTATCAAATACTGGCATTTTTCAACACATTTACCAACCTCTTGTGACCCCTTTATTTTCTAAGGGCTCATCCAAATTAGTACGCATAGAAAGGTATCTCTGTACCAAGTTTGGGTTTGAAGTTGAAAACAGTATTTGAGAAGAAACAATTTGTGTCAAAACAGGGCTATTTTTTTACCCCCTTCTGGACCGCCTGTGACTTTCACCTTTGAGAAGTGACTGAAATTGGTATGTTTGGAAAGGTTTTGCCACAAAGTGTCCTTGGACTAAGACACCAGACAAACGGACGCCTGACATACGCCAGATGGCCCAATACTTAGCACTCGACTGCTTGATGAAGGCAAGGTTTTTTCAAAAGTCTTGATCAAAGCGAGCGCTTTCATGGCTTGCTACTGGTAAATTGGTGCTAGCTGGCGGATTCTAAAGGGCGTCTGTTTGCCTAGGAGTCCTTTCCTGCACAGATGATACTTTCTTATTTTCTGTTATTCACAGGATTGTCAGAGTCGGAATGAAGAAAATGAAGTATTCTATTTGTATTCTCTTTCGAATCGGGCAACAGTTCACACTGAATGAAGCTGTTTCCCCTTCAAGCATGCTCAAAAAGTAAGAAATTGATGGTAGGGAAGAAAAGAGGAAGCAGAAAAGTGAAACAAGCAGATGATTTGGTGCCTTTGCGCGGTGTGCGCATGCATGTAAGTGGGTGTTATTGTGTGTGCATATGTGTGAGTGACTGTCTGCCAGTGGGTACATGTGAATTTAAACCTTCCTATGCTGTGATCTTATGGAGCATTTTAATTGCTGTTGTACAGTCTAGTAGCATGATTATTATTACCCTTTTTATTACTATCTTTAGCAATGATCTCAGTGACAGAAGATTTTGCCTTGTGAGACATAATAAAGTGTTTTGAGTCTTGAATTTTTTCCAAACAGTAAAAGTTGTGTATCTCATCATTGATGATATGGCCGTTTTAAACGTTTTTTTTTTAAAAAGTAAAAAAAAATAAATAAATAAAAAATTCGTAATTGCTGTCGAGAATGTTGCAAGTACAACACTTAATGTGATAAATCCTCAGCCAATTTATTTGGGGCGGAGGGGGAGGGGGGTGGGGGCGTCCGTGGTAAAGGTGCCTGCCACCAATGCTAAAGGTGCAAGGTTCGATACCAGGTTCTGGCATCAGACTTTTCTCCGTCTAATGTCACCGTTAATTCAGGTGGACCGCTGGGGGTTCTTTCTTCAGGTGCTCCACTTTGGTACAGGTTTCAGGCCACTTTATAAATTTCAAATACAAGCAATCAAAATTTCAGAAACCTCGGTAGCTGAGCTGACCTTTCGCATCACGTGAATGTCCTGTGTTTGTCTTGTAATGTGTTTGTCTTGTAATGTGTTTGTCTCCAGAGTGAATGTGTATGAGCGTGCATGCTGAGTTCAGTTCGCGGCGCTTTGAGCAGATGCGCAGATTCCATGGGTAAAGCGCCTATATAATAACCAATATCATTATTGTGAAATACACTGCAGGTCATTATATCTCACAGATCAGTCACCGTCCTGGAAAGTGTCAGCTTCTATATTAGGGCTTTATAGCATGCAAGCGAAGGAGCTTTCACATAACCTTTATCATTCAGAATACACCAATGTGTGAAATAAGTTTGACTAAAATAGTTCAAGGGTAGTGCCAGAATAGCTTGGCACCTCTAGATGCCAAGCTATTCTGGCACCACCCTTGAACTAAAGCCATTGGTCTATATCCTTATCTTAAGTACTATAATGTAGCTTGCATATGGCAGTGTACAAATTTGAAGCTTTTAGCCTCAGTATGATATGGGTTAAGTTAGTGCTTGAAAGCGCTAGGACATAAAAAACGCACAGATGGTTCCAGAGAGATAATTCCAGTGAAGTGAAGGAATTGCTCTAAGATTTCTGAAGAATACAGGCTGGAGAGTGGAATATTTTGTGCATTTACCAACATTTGCAGAAATGGCTATGGTGTTCAGCAATAGAACACATGACAAATCATTGGTCAACAGAAATTAAAGAGAGTATGAAAATTCAAAATGTGTGTTTTTTTAACACATTCAAGATGACCCACATGCGGACACACAGCGAACAGCTGTGTGTCTGCATGCAGGTCATTTTGAATGAGTTAAAGGTGTGTGGTTTTCAGTTACACTGAACAGTAAATGCAGCTTCATAAATATAACACCACTAAGGCTACATTTCCATAAGCAGAAATCTGATCGAATATGATCCAAATACCAAATAGGGGCGACAAAAAGTTTTGGGCAAGATGTCTGTGCAATTATGTATTTTCATATGTCCAGTGCAGAACCAAATTTTGCGCCCATCAGTGAAATGACCTTGACCGGATGTTTTTATTCACTCCGTGAAGCAATTTTTTGGGATGTGTTTGGACCGAAAGTAGAACATAAATTTTGCCATCTGTCGCACTTTCTCATGCCATTCTAA
The DNA here is from genome assembly GCA_036245525.1 of Semisulcospira habei. Classification (NCBI taxonomy): domain Eukaryota; kingdom Metazoa; phylum Mollusca; class Gastropoda; family Semisulcospiridae; genus Semisulcospira; species Semisulcospira habei. The sequence continues at coordinate 174,317,798 of BTPG01000006.1, read as the reverse complement.
TCATTAATTTTGTGCTCTACATGTATTCAGTGCTTCCCTTGAAAGCAGAATTCGGATGCCGCACATTTATATATGGAAAACATGTCATGAATTTTGAATGAAAATTGGTATCAGGTTTAGATCGTGTTCATGCTTACAGAAACGTAGCTCTATACTCACAAATTTTTTTGCATAAGCTGCAAATGTGATCTGTGCAACCATAAGCAAGCAATATGTTCACAGCACATGTAGCATAACATACACAAAACTATAATGTACATGTAATACCTCACTGACTGACGATGTCTGATGCAAAATTAAAATGAAACAACAAAACTGAACGAATATTTTCAAAATATTTTGGAATTCATTAAGTAAACACCAACATAATGCCAACTCTGAAAAAGTAATGAAGCAAAGCGCAAAAGATTGAATTTAAACACAGTCTCTGGATCTGCTCTATACCAAATGTGTGCTGGTCTGTGATTTTGGACCCTGCGGCTGAGAGCCGTAAGATCCAAAATAGACCGGCACACATTTGATTTAGTAAGGTCCAAAATCAGACCAGCACACTACAAAGCCCCAAGTATGGTTGGTCCCCACTCTGACTAGCACACATACTCGCGTGGGCCCACATCTTTTACTTCAACATACAATTTTAAGTGACAACAAACAGTCCCTCATCCACCCCCTTCTTCCTGCAAGGGACAGAGATTCACATGGGACACTGCATTTGCCAGGGACATACATTGTACATTCACACGAGACCCTGTCATTGCAAGGACGATTCACGTGAGCCCCCGCAGCTGCACTGACTCGTAAGAATCTTGCCTCTTGCCGACACCGACCTCAGCTGTTCCTGTTGAGAGTGTTACAGTATTCTGATTTCAATGCGTGGCTGTGTAGTCCCACGAAGGACTCCTAATGTTTCACAGTGCACAATGGTAGAGCACAATTCAATATTGTTATCCCATTGGATATTTATAGGTAGTGGTTTTAGTCACGATGATTCCTATAGGAAACATCGCGACTAAAACTGCTACTAACACCAAAAGGGTTAAGTGCTTAAGCACCATTCTTTATGTTACAAGCATTTTTAATAAACACAACTTTCTAGTTCAGACAAAAAGTTGAAGTTAATTTTCTAGAAATTAACAATTTCTTATGTGAGCACCAAGCAAAAGAAAATAACACCTGAGTTTCTTAAGATGACAAGGAATATCACTGAAAGATTTTGGTATGTGACTAGTCCATCACATTAGAGAGCTATTTGGCAAGAGTATAGAGTAAACTCTGGATATAGCAAATCGCCTGGGGGGTGTAATTGTTCTTGTTATATTCAAAATTTGTTACAAACAAAGTGATGTGTACAGAAACAGTCCTATCCGGACCTCTGACAAAGTGTTGTTATGTCCGATTTTCTGTTATCTGTTATAGCCGACCTTGTTATAAGTCAAGCTTTTCTATTGTCACTTTAACCCTGACGCAATACAGCAGGAGATGGGTCGACCATGATAATTCAAGGGTAGTGCCAGATTAGTGCCAGACTAATCGGGCACTGCCCTTGAATTATCACGGTCGATCCATCTCCTGCAACTGGTGCATAGTCATTAGATGACGCCTCCAAAATTCGGGAAATACGGCCATCGGGCTGAATGAGTTAAATGCATCAGAATATTCCTGCCTTTCACAGTCTTCAGGGAAATGCCCCCAATTTGTCTGAAAATGATGAAATTGTCTAGGAATAATTATTTTTATTCACTTGTAATAATTATTTTTATTCACTTGTATGATTTTTGCAAAGCAACAGTTTCCAAAATTACACCATGCATCTATCTTATACGGAAAACAAAAACCCAACTCATTCTGAATACATAACTGGAAAAGATACCATCATGAACAACACTTCACTTGATGGGTACACTTGCATCATATTTAATTCTTCAGAAAGTTTAGTGTGGATTTTAAAGAAAGTAGCAACTGACCTACCAAAAGTGCTTACTTCAGTTAGCCCTTGTATTTCATATCATAGAAAATAGTCTCACTCTGTTCCCAGTAAGCAAAAATCCCCACGCTGATGCTGACCCTTGTCAGCCTGTGCTCGCTGATGAAGGCTACCAATGTCAGCCGTCGTCAGCCAGCACACAGCTGTGCAAGAGCTGACGCCGGCCAATATCGGCTGGAGGACTTATGCACTGGTTGACGTTGACCAGAGGACTTTCTGCTTGCCTGGTTGGCACTGGAGTGAACACATGAGTTCCTTGCGTCTTTTTCAGATACATGTACATCCTGAGCAAAATCGTAACATCACATCAATTAACTACAGCAAGGGACAAATCGACCAAAATAGTTAAAGTGCCGTGCCCAATAAGCCAAGCTAATCATGCACTGCTCCTAAACAACCATGGTCAGTCTTACTCCGTGCAATGTCTGCATAGTTGGGTAAGCCAAGCCACCTGAAATTTAATGAAGCAGTGAACAATTTTACCACTTTGTAAATGCAGCCACAGTTACTGTTTACAGCATCAGTGGCAGCATTGCACAAGAGGGTTAAGAGGGCACCCCCAAAAGTTCTACAACTCCGCCTTATGAGCGACTGACTCAACCCCCTTGTGCATGCATCCACTGGTATTGCTTACAATACTAGGGGCTGCTAGTGCAGGCCCAATGCGTAAAAGATCCTCAGGCCGACTGCGTCCCATGTCGGACCAAGGACTTTTTGCACACTGTGATGAGGTTAAGCTTTTTCCACTTTTCAATTACAATATTTCACTTCATAACACACAGACCCATGAACATTCTGGTTCAACTGTTGCCAGACTTATACTTGGACTTGATGACGAGGTATCCCTCGAAGTTGTCCTTGAGGTTATCCCTGCTCTCCGAGCGCCGAAACTCGTACACCTGGATGGGGTCATGGTGAATCAGGTAATTCTCAAAGGTGTCCCATCCCCCTCCCACCCGCACCATCAGGTGTTTACCATGAAGCAACTGCACACACAGGTAAAATTCAAGAATAAAGATCAATTAACTTTTACTCATCATTTAATAGGGCAATCACAATGCAGAGGACATGCGAGGCAATAGTAGCAAATATTACTTTTAATAAAATAAGCACTCCTGTCACACACTATTTTGCCACTTAAGTAGCACAACTGCAAGGGACATACATGGATCCCCCCCCCCCCCACCCCCACCCTCCCAGTTGCGGGGGCTCATAAGGATCTATGCCTCCTGCTGGCCACTTTAAACCTATGTTCCTGGGACGACTGTGGCTCTTTCAAGTTTAACTCATCTGAGACGCGCCTCCTCCAGATATGCTTATGCTGCGTATCCGGAGGCAGCATGTCTCGAATGAGTTAATTTACACTGATTTTAAAAAACACAGTGTGCATGCACTGGCAGTGAATGGATTACAATATCTAACCACAGTTAGTGTCTAAATGAGCATTAGAAACAGTATGTATTGATCTTCATCCTGCTGCCCATACTCTACTTCCAGTGCACATACCAACCACTACTGATGGAGCTTTCCTGATACTCACTCTAATGAACACTCTTTTGCCGAACACATCATACACTCCCTCGCTGATTCTGTTGACATACTCTTGGCACTTGCACTTGGTCGCTATTCTTTTCACCTGCACACACAAAAGCACAATCCAGATTACATCAACAACCTCTCTGAAATGCAGCAGTTAACTCCCTTGTACATGCAGCCAACAATACAGGTCTTTGTCTTTACACAAGGCGGGCAGGCAAATCTTTGGCTGCTGGCAACAGTTTTTCCCAAGGTAATTAGTGCAGGAGTCACATTGATGAAACCCACTACCGACAACCAAAGGGTAAACATTGACTTTACTTGCACATAATCTGTTTCATTTTAACATCACAACATGTGCACGGGAGCCATAGTTGCCCTTGAAAGCAGCAACAATATAAATATAAACTTTGCAGCACATATACTGACAAGCAAAAGAAACGTGACACTTTTGGAATCATCGGAAACACTTAAACCTTTCCAATGATTCCAAAAGTGTCACACTTCTTTTGCTTGTCAGTATATATGTGTGCTGGTCTGTGCTTTGGAACCTTACACTAGTGTAACTTACAGCCTACAGCCTGAAATGGCTAAATTGTAACCCTTTACGTGGCGGTAGTGGTTTTTGTTGCAATGAATCATCATGACAAAAAAAAACACTACCTAAATGGTTAATAATAATACGAACAAAGAAAATGCACCTCTTTGTGCAGGTCTATTTTTTCTGGTTTGGGAGCTGGTTTTTCTACTGGCTTTTCCTTGATCTCCACTGGCTTGGGGACAAAAGGTGGTGGCTGAAACTCTTCCTTCTGTTTTTCGATTTCTCGTTCCATGCGGATAAGATTTGGTGGCTCGAGCCCGTAACGCCAGCCAATGCGGGCAAGCTCCAACACACAGTTAACAATAGGTTTTTCTTGTCTGTGAGACACTGGATGGGAAAAAACAAAAATGTCAGTGAAGCTGATGATTTGTTTCTCTGAGAAAATGAAGAACAACACACAAAATTATGATGCTTGTAACTGATGATGCTTTGTCAACTTGTACAGCGCACTAAACATCCATGTTATAAACATGCTCAAGGCGCTTGAGGGGAAGCCAAAGTGTATGTGCCATATGGGTTCGGGCCGCCTGGGTCTTGGGTACAGTGAATGCAGCCCACAACAAGGCTGACCAGTTGCACACAGATGTTTGTCAATGTATGACAATTACCTACCCAAATCTTCTGAATCGAACATTGTTTCGTCAGTCATGCCATAGGCTTTGCACCAGCCGAGGAAGTTGGTAACATTGTCGCGCGAGAACCATGTGCCAGACTTGGCCTTGCTGTTGCACTTCAGCTTGAAGTTGGGCAGCGGCTGAAACGCAGTATTCAATAATAATCCCAGCTTTATTCTGTCCAAGCACAACAGACTTCGGCAGTGGCAGGCATACCTGTAATCGTGGACTGAAACAGCTGGCCTGGTCTAAGCTATAAGTCTTAGCCTACTGTTATGATAATACTGTTGTGACAGTAGGCTAAGACTTCTGGCTTAAACCAGGCCAGCTGTTCTAGTCCATGTTTGTGCATACCACACCAGTTGATTGTATTAAACCCCCATGCATCCACTGGTACCATGCATGCACAGGGGCAAAACAGACTCCAGGTGCATCTGGATTTACACATGTCAAGGAACAGTATAAACATGGTGCATTATCCATACGAACAATGTGATAACCCTGCCACTGGACGCATATTTTGTTTCTGAAATCTTTGTTCATTGTATGATCGAATGTCATGACTGTCCAAGGAACATGGATGCAACTTCTCAGCAACAGACATTAATTCTCATGGGGCGGCTGGGGGGGGGGGGGGGGGGGGGGGTGCTCAAGAGGATTTATGTTTCTTGCAGCTGTAATGTTCACTTCTTCTCAGCAGTGAAGGGGTTAAGAAATGTCTGATTAGAACATCTGCAACCTGGTGAAGCCAAAGGTCCTCAGGCCCATGTCAGTCACAGTTTGACAGTGCATGGGAGGGGGTTGGGTGTGGGGGTGGTGGGTGGATGGTGGGTGGCGGGGAGGGGGGTACACGGACAAACTGCAACTAATCTTTGGCTAGATAAACTTTGGTTCACTGGCTACATACAAGACTGAAGTGTGTTACTGTCAATGAAAGCATGAATGTAGCCCCTAGGGCAATAACTGTTGATGAGCTTCTTGCAGCTTAAAGTGAAACTGAAGGAACCAGAATCCCAGACTTTTGACTGTTGTAATTTTTTTTTAACTTAAACTTGATGAATAGCTGATATTAGACCTTTTGACCTGTAACTTTAGGCCTTTATAGACAACGTCCATTAAAGCTAGTACTGAAACTTCTGTCTCATGACCAACTGATGATGTGTTTATTTATAACACTTGTTTATTTATAAAACAATTGTAGTGATTTCCAATGCACATCCCAAGTAGCAAAAGGTCTGCGGGCTGACCACGGCTGCAGTGGCCCCGCACACAGCTGTGTGCAAGCCCACTGTGGTCATCATCTGCCCAAAGATCTTTGCGCACTGAAATCTAGGTGGCACTGTCATTACTATTAAAAAATACAGACCTATATACTCACTTCGGTTAGTTTTCCCTCACGTTCACACTCCTGTGCCTTTGTCTCAATCAGCTTGGCGAGTGTGCAGAGAACAACACCGCTATCCAGCACATCAATAAACTTGTCTGCTGATATCTCAACACCTATGGTGCGAGTTATCCACTCTGACAGGTCATCTTTGACTGGCACCAACACTGAATCCTGCAACAACACAAATTTTAATTCAGTGACCATTATGTCCAACCACTGCTCTAACTCAGGCCTCTCTCAGCACACTGAGCCATATAATAAGACGGACTGTAAAAAAGTTCAGGGCATAAATATACTATACATACATGATGTAAACACATACAGTTGAATCCTAATCAAAAGAACTTCAGCAAATGTCAAAGTTATGAACAGGTGTGTGTATTTAGCAGATTGGGAAGTTAAGTTAAGGAAAATGATTCCAGGGAAACCAGGCACTGTTAGTGTTAACCAGAGATCATACTAGATGGATTTGACAAGCAGCTGTCAGGCACCACTTGAACTATCATGGACTATCCATTTGTCTGGTTTTAGCTGCAGTGCTAAATGCTTTCATGAGCTGGTTAAAGTGTCAGGGCTAAAAGAATTCACGAACTTTAATAACTCTTTTAACCCTTTGAGCTCGCTCAGCTGGTGGAAAAGCTGGACAGCACAGCCATTGCGTATGGGATGGAAATCAGTGCAGAGAAGACCGAACTGATGACAAATAACACCAGTGGCATTGGCACTGACGTCATGATTGGAAGCCAAAAACTAGAAACAGCTCATAAATTCAAATACTTAGGAGCCATTGTGACAGATGAGGGATCAAAACCAGAAATACTGTCCAGGATTGCGCAGACAACAACAGCACTGATAAGATTGAAGACCATATGGAAGGACAGAAACAGCACGCTCTGCTCCAAGAACAGACTGATGCGCTCCTTATTCATCTCAGTGTTCTTGTATGCCTGCGAGTCATGGACCCTCACAGCAGAAGACCTTGAAAGGAGGATACAAGCCACTGAAATGAGACGTTTTCGAAGTCTGCTTGGCATTTCATACAGAGATCACATCACGAACGAGGAAGTCGGAAGCAGAATCAGGCAAGCCATCGGGCCCTATGAAAACCTATTAGCCATTGTGAAAAAACGCAAACTGAAGTGGTATGGGCATGTCACACATTTAGCAGGGCTTGCCAAAACAATCCTGCAAGGCAGTGCAAGGAGGACGAAGGAGAGGAAGACAGAGGAAAAGATGGGAGGACAATATCTCAGAGTGGACAGGACCGAGGCTTGGTGATACGCTAAGAATGGCAGAGAACAGAGAGGAATGGAGGGAGCTGGTTGCCAAGTCATCAGTGGTGCCCCAACGGTCGGCAAGACTACGGAATATAGATAGATAGATAGATAGATAGATAGAACCCTTTGAATGTCAATAGCATTTTTTTTGTCATGATGATCCCAATAAAAACCACTACCGACAGCCAAAAGATTAATTCCATTGCAAAATGTGCAAGACAGGTTAATAATGACGTCTCAAAGAAGAAAGATCGACCATGATTTTCAAGGGTGGCACCAGAAAAGCTTGGTGCCCTTGAACCATCATGTTTAATCGTTTTGTACTGCGAATAACTTTAAGGCTTCACTTGGTTAAGTTATCTCGGTCAACAAATCTCAGGGCTGGAAGAAATGTGTGAAGAGATTTGGTTTAATTAATCCATACAACTGACTATGCGCACACACACGCATGCATACATGCCCGCACACACACACACAGACACTGCCCCAGGCAGCCTACCTGCATGGTGAAGAGTTTTAGTGAGATGTGGTCCATCTCCTGTGAATGAGCATCGCCGTTGGCATCCATGCCATTGACTGTACCTTGGTTTGCTGGATGCTGAGTCGGATCGGTCATCCTAAAGCGCCGTGGTCCTACATTCCAGGCACCCCCACCCCTACTGCCTGGGTGCCCTACATCCTTCTCCGGGTCTGAAACATAAAATGTTTTTATATGTTAGACGGATTTTGATGTACTGTACTGACCAGAAGCCTTTGTCGATAGACCTATATGTATATATATATATTTGTGTGTGTGTGTGTGTGTGTGTGTGTGCGTGCGTGTGTGCGTGCGTGCGTGCGTGCGTGCGTGCGTGTGTGTGTGACCACCTAAAAGTGCATCATTCAATCATTAAAAAGGTTAGTTAACCCTTTGGCTGTCAGTTGTGCTTTTTGTCCAGGCAATTCCTGAAGAAATCACCTCGACAAAAAGCACTACCAACACCCAATGGGTCAAGAGTGATCAACTTCCAACATAACAAAATGTATGCCATGTACACACATTTTTCACTGTTACATTTTGACATGATTTACATCACCAGATGAAGCGTGGTTGGAATCTCCAGAACAGAGAAGTTGCACCTGACTATAAATCTGAGCTTGTTATGGAACTTTCAGAAAGATTCTGTGCTCGCATTAGCATATTTCCATCAAGATAGTGACCACAGCAGTGACAAAACGAGACAAGCCTATTGCTGCAGTTTCCTTTGAACACATGGATTCCTGTCCAACTCTGAGACAACATTTGAACTCAACAGAGGTGGAGACAGCCAACACCACAAGGCTGTCTTGTCCTTCTCCCTCCAACATTTGTCAACCTCTCGCCCACACTGCTTCTGCCGCACGCACACACAAACCATTTCCATAGCCAATTTTATTTTTAAATTCGCGCCTTCTTGCAATGTACATTTATCAGCACTACGTAACCCTTTGGCTTTAGGTAGTGCTTTTTGTCATGATTCCTGCATGAGCCATCATGACAAAAAGCACTACCCACAGCCAAAGGGTTAATAATGATATGAAAAAACAAAAACATTATATACCTTCAAAAATCAAAGGCAAATACTTCATAGATGGTGAATTCATGCTTTCAACTATTTAGTATATTCTACTGATCAAACCACCAGACAATGACTGTACACTATTCCAGGAGTAAGGTATAGTGAATGCTGAACAAAAGAGAAACTCAGCACTTCCAACGCTCTTATTAACTGTTTACACAACATGCCTGACCGCATTTGCTTATTACTGACTAAACCAGCCGACATCTCTATAACATGTAATGCCTGCATGTGCATGCTGAGGGTGATCACAATCCAGGGAGGTCACAGGACTGCACTGGCAATGTTAGTTCTAAGCACACATACAGGTCAGCCTCAGTATACCACATTGCATAAGGAGTCAGGTGTTATTTGTGATCGCATCATCCAGGGAAACAACAAATGGGCTTGTTCAATAGTATGTCCACTGAAAGGCCCTGTATGGTAAATGAAAGTGGCACAGTTGCAATGTGCCAGGAGCCAGCTTGTGATAAAGCTCTTGCTCGTGCATAGTGCTCATACAGTAGGATAAATACGGTATGGTTTTTGTTAACGGTTTGTTTGTGCCGATAGTCCGTGGGGCCTGCTGTCCACGTGGAATCTGTAAGACATGGTTAGCAGGGAGTTTGTTGAGTTCTGTTTAGTGAGTTCTAGGCAAAAGCTGTGTCTGTCAGAGCAGTAATATATTAGTGTGGGGCTTGACTGTCATTCTGGACAGACGTTATGCGAGATACCTTAGACCGCATTCCAAGACTCTGAAGCCTAGAATTCAGGTATGTTTCTATATATGTAGTATTGATAGTTGCTTAGTTAAAGACAGTATGCGTTGCTAAGAGTAATTTGCTTGTATAGTGTTGACCGGTTTGGTTCAGTTATGTTGGTTTAGAATTCAGTGAAGTAATCGGTGTTTTGGTTCAGTTATTTACCGAGATGGATAACTAAAGGAATGTAAGGTGTGTATGCTTAAGTCGCTATGAAGGTAGTACGTGGTTGGTTAAGCATAGTCTTTTCCAGTGTATAGAGTAGTGTATAGCAAGAGTGTTAGGCTATAGTCTGTTTCAAGATATATGGGGGTGTTATGGAAGTAGACAGTTTATGGAGCATGTGTGTGTGTGTGTATGAACGTGTGAGTTATTTGTATCAGCCAGGTTACGTGACGTTTCTCATGTCATCCAATATGTTGTGTGTTTAGCAAGCGTTACGTTTTGGATCCTTGTTGTTGTGTTTAGAGTGCTTGTAAAGAGGGAGCGATGGATGCCGAGACGTCGAGTCACCAGACCTAACGTGAGGTCATCATCCCTCCAGCTCTTCGCTCAGAGTGAGTCTGATCGGGACCAAGATACCCAGATCACAGCGAGAACTGCACTACGGTGCGAGTACAAGGACGTCCGTGTTACAGACAGGACGACAGGAAAGAGCATACAACGGACTTGCACGCCTAGACGTGAGAAGGACCAAGGTAACCAGGCAATAACATCAAACAGGTTGGAGACTGAGAACTAACACCTGGCCTGGCGAGATATTGTGAATTGTGTGTGTGTGATGTTCGCATGTTAGAAGAGAGGTGTATATAGTTGATAGTCATTTAAGCCTTTCTTTTCTTGTATATTGTATAAAAGTCACTTTAGAAAGGGAGCCCGTGTGTTTGTTTTACTGCATGAATGCGCCCGTCTGAGTCAGTGGCGGTGTATGCGTCTGTTGCGTGAGAGTCTGTGCGTACGACTGTGGGCAAGTCTGCGTGCGTTACAGTGGTGACCCTGTTTTAGTGGTAGTTTAGAGTAGTGCGGGCGCTAGTGGGTAGCGATTGTAGGGTAAGGGTTGATATGAGCGTGGGTAATTGATATTGTAGTGAATATTCTTTTACGTTTTGCCGTTGATTTGGTCGTGATTTGTGTTTTACGTTTTTTGAATTTGTGGAAGTAGTTGTTGTAGTAAATATGGAGTCGGACCCTGTAGAGGCGTATATTAAACAAGGTGAAAGGTTAGGGCTTAAGAATGAGAAGCTTTTTGACTATGTGGAGAAATGTAAAGATAGGGAGGATAGGGTGAGAGAGAGAGAAGTTCAGAGAGAGAGAGAAGAGAAGGAAAGGGCTCTTAAGAAAGAAAAATTAGCGTTTCAGAGAGAGAAAGACGAGAAAGAGTTCGAGATTCGTAAACTTAGAGAGGAGAAGGAGTTGGAAGTTCAGAGGGAGAGAGAAGAAAAGGAAAGAGTCCTTCGGAAGGAAGAACTAGTGGTTCAGAAACAGAAGGACGAGAGGGAACATGCGTTAAGAGAGAAAGAGCTAGAGTACCAGAGAGAGAAAGAAGGGAAGGATAGAGAGAGAGAGAGAGAAGAGAGAGATAGGGAGGTGCAACTACAGTTAGCTCGAGATGCGGGGTCTAGAGCAGCTCCAGATAGTGATTTGGTAGGCCAGGGCATATGTAATTTTCCTAGACTGCCGATGTTTAAGGAGTCTGTTGACTCAATTGATGCTTTTTTTGTGTCGATTCGAGGCTCACGCGTGAATGTTGAGTTGGCCACCTGCCAGCTGGCCCGTTTTGCTTTCATCGGTGATAGAGGGTCAGGCCTTGAGTATTTTCCATAGCTTGAACGTTTCGGGGAACATAGATTACGAGACTTTGAAGGAGTGTCTCTTACAGCAGTTTCAGTGTAATGCGGAGGGTTTTAGAGAACGCTTGAGAGCTTGTCGGCCAGAGACAGGGGAATCGTTTGTGTCGTTTGGCAGGCGATTGTCCCATTTGCTCGTACGTTGGGTCAAGCTGTCCAAAATCGACCACACGTACGAAGCATTGTTCGATCTCATGTTGGCTGAACAGTTCTTTGGTAGCGTTTCCAAGGATCTAGCGGTATTCTTGAGGGAGCGTAACCTCAAGACTACGGACGAGTTAGTACAGAAAAGCGGAGGCTTTTTGGATGGCGCATCCAACGAAAAACCTGGCGCGTAGGACTGAAACACCGCCAGTCGGGTTGGTCGCTGCTAACATGTCTGGGGGTTACCGGGGCATCAATACCTTACGTGGAGCCCAGCTGTTTAACGGTAAAGGTTCTTTGCGTTTTCGACGCGGTGATAGAGGTAACGGCGGTGGCATTCGCGATCCTTACGCACGAGCAGAGAAATCTGGGCGTGGGTACGGTCGTGGTCATATGGCTAATTCGGACACTCGGTGTTTTGCGTGTCACGAGTACGGTCATTTCGCTCGTAGCTGTCCTAGCGGTCGTTCGGACGCTCAGCGTTTCGCGTGTCAGGGGAACGGCCATCTGGCTCATCAATGTCCTAGCGATACTGGTATGGTGAGGGGGCGGAGCAGCCCACTCACATAGCCAGCTTTGCAGTCCCAGTCAGGGAGGAACCACAGGTGGGCGGAGTGCGTTCAGTTGATGGAGGTCGTTGCCTACCTGTGTGGGGAACGGTGTTGTAAACGGATGGCTCGCTTCCATTCTGCGTGACTCGGGTGCCACGACTGCAGGGGTCAGACGTAGCCTTGTTAGGGATGATCAGTACACTGGGGAAACGCTGAAAGTGATTTCGTACGGAGGGAAGGTACAAGTTTTTCCGTTGGCTAAGATAGAGATTGACACGGAGTTTTTCTTGGGGGATGTGATCTCTTGTGTCATCGACGAGCCAGTAGTCGACTTAGTTCTCGGTAATATAAAGGGTGTGCAGCCAGTCAGCGGTAGGGTCGAGACGATTAAACCATCTCAGGTTAGTCGCAGTGCAGTCGCATCGGTGGCGACGAGAGCTCGAAGTAAGCGTAGTTGGGAACAGAGAGACCATGTTATTTCCGTCCAGAGTCAGGGGATAGGTCAGCGGGTGTGGCCCAATAGTCGGGTTGGTCTGAGACGGCATAGTTCTGTTGCGGACAGAAATGCCGCTCAGCACCCAATATGTAGGTAGGTTGGAGATTGGAGTCTCGCAATTGTGTGGATTGTGTGTGGGCAGTCGTTGGATCGTTTTCATTTCTGGAGGTTTTAGCGTGTTAATTTTGTTTTAGCTTTCGCTGTGCGATCTGAGGGTGTGCGTTGAGGCGTAAGGCTGTAATATTTTTTTTCTTGTATTCTAGATAGTCAAAGTTAGTCTTGGTTTGTGAAAGTGTACGTCGAGTGGTCTTAAAAAGAAACTCGGTCGTAGGATAAACACGGTATGGTTTTTGTTAACGGTTTGTTTGTGCCGATAGTCCGTGGGGCCTGCTGTCCACGTGGAATCTGTAAGACATGGTTAGCACGGAGTTTGGCGAGTTCTGTTTAGTGAGTTCTAGGCAAAAGCTGTGTCTGTCAGAGCAGTAATATATTAGTGTGGGGCTTGACTGTCATTCTGGACAGATGTTATGCGAGATACCTTAGACCGCATTCCAAGACTCTGAAGCCTAGAATTCAGGTATGTTTCTATATATGTAGTATTGATAGTTGCTTAGTTAAAGACAGTATGCGTTGCTAAGAGTAATTTGCTTGTATAGTGTTGACCGGTTTGGTTCAGTTATGTTGGTTTAGAATTCAGTGAAGTAATCGGTGTTTTGGTTCAGTTATTTACCGAGATGGATAACTAAAGGAATGTAAGGTGTGTATGCTTAAGTCGCTATGAAGGTAGTAGGTGTTGGTTAAGCATAGTCTTTTCCAGTGTATAGAGTAGTGTATAGCAAGAGTGTTAGGCTATAGTCTGTTTCAAGATAGTGACAGAGATATGGGGGTGTTACGAAAGTAGACAGTTTATGGAGCACGTGTGTGTGTGTGTGTATGAACGTGTGAGTTATTTGTATCAGCCAGGTTACGTGACGTTTCTCATGTCATCCAATATGTTGTGTGTTTAGCAAGCGTTACGTTTTGGATCCTTGTTGTTGTGTTTAGAGTGCTTGTAAAGAGGGAGCGACGGACGCCGAGACGTCGAGTCACCAGACCTAACGTGAGGTCATCATCCCTCCAGCTCTTCGCTCAGAGCGAGTCTGATCGGGACCAAGATACCCGGATCACAGCGAGAACTGCGCTACGGTGCGAGTACAAGGACGTCCGTGTTACAGACAGGACGACAGGAAAGAGCATACAACGGACTTGCACGCCTAGACGTGAGAAGGACCAACGTAACCAGGCAATAACATCAAACAGGTTGGAGACTGAGAACTAACACCTGGCCTGGCGAGATATTGTGAATTGTGTGTGTGTGATGTTCGCATGTTAGCAGAGAGGTGTATATAGTTGATAGTCATTTAAGCCTTTCTTTTCTTGTATATTGTATAAAAGTCACTTTAGAAAGGGAGCCCGTGTGTTTGTTTTACCGCATGAATGCGCCCGTCTGAGTCAGTGGCGGTGTATGCGTCTGTTGCGTGAGAGTCTGTGCGTACGACTGTGGGCAAGTCTGCGTGCATTACACAGCTGCATGAGCTTAGTCCTGCACCTGCAGAACTAAGCTCGCACATGCAACTGACCCCTGAACTGATCAGTTTTGAGGTCATACTCCTGACAGCAATAGCTGTCCTTGTCCCCCATAACCCACCTGTTAGGGCCATCCATTAACACTCCATGCTGTGGACGTTAAACCACAAACCAACCATTGTGATCGAGTTATTCGTGATCAGGTTATTGCAGAGCTGAAGTTACATAGACTTGTGAAGGAAAACCACTTGTTAAACAAAACTGAGGTCCTCAGGCCAACGTCAGCCAAAGGACTTTTGCTCACCAGGCATCCATGTAGAGCCAGAGACCTTTGCACATTATATCATACTCCCCAGTATAATGAAGCATTAATATTTACCTGACCTGTGTAGTATATTCATGTAAGGATACATCAGATCTGACATTTTGACAATCAGTAGCTGTTTTTGTTCTGGCAGGAATCATTCACATTGTGACAAAAACCACTGCAAACAGCCAACGGGCTAAATATCTTTCTCCCCCTTATGCATGCAGTCACAGGAAAATATATATTAACCCTCAACCCCATGGCCGCATTTCTAAACTTTTGGAAGTGTCGTCTAATGACTATGTACCAGTTGTAAGAGATGGATTGATCATGTTAATTGAAGGGTAGTGCAAGATGAACTTGGCGCTTTCGGGCGCCAAGCTCATAGATCTGGCACTACCCTTCAATTATCATAATCACTCCACCTCCTGCTGGAGGGTCCTGGGGCTAAATGGGTTAACAGTATACTGTGGACTGCATGCACAAGAGGGTTAGACTGCTGTATCAAACAAGCCATTCCACCTGCCCACACTAAGCAAGGTTGACATGTCCACAAAAAACACATGGTACCCCAAGTTGGCCATGTGGTTTTGCTGCACTCTTGACACTTATCCATATTGTTCCTGTGTCAGTGTGCACACAAAGCTTCCAGAATATCTGTGAAGTCAACAGTTCAGAAGATTAATTTAATGTAATTCCACACTGCAAGCACTATTTCCTTTCACAGTTCATTTGTACCTATATGTACCTGAATGACTAAGAACATCTGCCTGAATGTGTATAGTATAAGTATAGACTATCTATGTCAGCACATGGCAGCCCTAGGAGCACATATGAATCTATGCCTCCGCCAGATGAAATGGATTCACAGTAAGACTAAAGGTTGCTCACACAGGCTACAAGCTTACTGTCTCGCCACATTAACACCACTTTGATAATGAACAACTTAAATCAAGCAGAATGGTGGTGCATTTGCCCTTTATCCTGTGACTTAATTTGTGAACATACTACTAATGTTAATTACCGCTATGTGTATACTGTAAATGTATAGTACTATAAAACTCCCAGAATTAAATGACTTCCATTCTATAGAATGGAAGTCATTTACTAGTTCTGGAAGTTAAGAATTATTGCACTTTGTTGTGTAAAGCTTGCTGCCATAAAGTTGTGATGGAATTTTAACTGAGAATCAAATGGTAGTGCAGGTTTCATTGACTTGTACTTTCATGTACATCTAGGTTGAGGATCAACGCTCTATTGCTGAACAGAAAAATGCACTGAGTTCACACATTCAGACGCAAGGGTTCAATGAAAACTTTATTTAACCCACACATATTGGATGAACTGTACAACTCGTACAATTAGATTCAATGCAAAATGCACGTGTCTTCAGTAAATTAAAAGCCCTGTCAAGCATACTATGTCACACCGTTGGCCGCCTTTAGTCTACTGTTTGCATTGAAAGATATGCAGATTTCCATCTACTACTGATTTACAGATACATGTATCATCTATATTACTGTATAATCTGCAAAGTCTTTGTGCAGGTGCACTTACAGGCTGACTGATATTTTGCTAGTATGCACATAGAGAGAAGTATGCATGCCCAGTAGGATGAAATGTTCATTTAAATCATTTTTTTTACTGAGAGTCTTTTTCATCAAGTGTTTTCATACCCTGCACCTTACATGCAGATGCTGCATTTTTCCTGAGGAACAGCTACGTTTACTGGTAACCCATTTTATCTGTGGGCAGCCCTTTTTTCAGTTAATTCCTGTAGGAATCAACTAGACAAAAGTGCTGCCAACAGTCAAAGGCATTATAAACACTGTGTGCAAGCAGCCTGCATCAGTACCATTATTGGTACTGCCTGAATGTAGAAGAGGGTTAACCATTTACATACTGTATACTACATATATATGTAATTTTGATATCAAGTCTAAACCTGTGTTTGAGATTCTACACGAGCATTTCACCTGCATCTACACATGTATGCTCATATCACATGCACAAGGTCATCCAACACATAAATTACAGTACATGTACTATGATACATATATTCCCATAGATATTCTGCCCTTATCTGCGTCATGGCCAACTTTTACGAAATAACCGCAGTATTACTCTAAATTTACATTATTTATTTACAGTTATATGCATTTAAATCAATGTAATGGAAACCATGCTGGAATTGAAACTAAAGCTGTAAATATGTAATTTACAAAGTGTTTAACACCCAGAACTAAATGACTTAATCCATTCTATAGAATAGAAGACATTTAGTTTCAGGGAATTTAACCCATTTAGCCCTGGTACCCTGCCACAGGAGATGGACTGATCATGATAACTGAAGGGTAGTGCCAGATGAGCTTGGCACCTTCAGGCGCCAAGCTCATCTGGAACTACCCTTCAATTATCATGATCAATCCAACTCCTACAACTGGTACATAATTGTTAGACGCCTGCAAAAGTTTGGAAATGCGGCTGTAATCAAATAAAAATCATGTCGCACCATCCAATATGCACACACAACTTACCTCATTCAGATAAACCCTTGTATGTCTTGAATAAACTCTACAAGTACAATATGCAGAACTGGTCATTTCCCTGTGGCTGCCATGTTCAAGTGTGATCCAACTCAGCTGATTATCAGTGGTCTGACAGACTAACGGGGTATTAATGACCCAAGGGGTAAAAGCAGAGTAGATAATCTCTTTGATTTTTATTGACCCACTTATCAAAGTTCACTTTTTCACCAAGCAATACAAAAGTGTGCTGTGAAAGAGGCAGATTTTGCCAAACCAAGTTTAGGTCTTTTGTTCAATGGCCGGTAAGCAAAAGACCACTGGGGTGACATCGGCCAGAGTCCACTAATTGGTTTGACATTGGCCTGAGTCGACTACGACAGCATACAGGCTGACTGCAGTTGATGTTGGCATAATGACCTAACCCGCACTGGATTTCTTATAATGGCCACATAAGAAAAGCAGGCATTCCGATTCCCCAATAACAGTTCATCAAACATAATTGTAACAAACTTAAAACAGGTCAAGGTCAATGTAAAAGAGTCATATATATACCGGGAATATAGGCGCCAAGCTATTCTGGCACCACCCTTGAACTAAAGCCATTGGTCTATATCCTTAAGTACTATAATGTAGCGACAGTGTACAAATTTGAAGCTTTTAGCGTTGGTATATGGCCGGTTAAAGATAAGCACTTTATAAATAGTCATTATTATTATTACTATTAAGTATACATCACACCAAATTAGCGTTATAGTCATGACAGCTGGTGTCCACATCTCATCAAGACTTTCAACTACTGTACACAAATACATGGCCGAGAACCAACTTTTACACATACATCTGTGAATGACGTACATATGATCATTACACATATTATTTACTATTATGTACTTTTGAAATACTAATCTGTAAAACAATGGGTGATTAAACTACCTCATAGCATAGTGACTGAGAATAGTATCAAAGTTTTATGTCAAAACCATACAAAGGGACTTCTCAAAATATTCAACAGCCTCCCACAGCAAGTGAGAGCATACACTATCTTAAAAAAAAAACCAAAAAAAAACACCTGAATAGCAGTATCTTATCTATAATAATCTGATTTTTTTTAAATAAGGAAAAATATTGTGGGGTCTTGTGTTTCTGACCACCTTTTCAGAGAGCTGATAAAATGCTACAAATAAAATTGATGCTCAGCTGCAAGAGTGCAAGGTTCAATATAACAGATTATTTCTGTTCTTTCTTTCTTACAAATAAAATAGTAATATAGTTTGGAGCAATGGCATAAGCCATGAAGCCATCTCTTACTTGCTTAATTAATAGCCAAATTAAAAAAAAAAATCAATTTGGAAATTGTGTTGTCAACATCTGGATTATACAATACAATACAACTTTATTGTCTGTTCGAGTCCAGGCACGACAGAAATTTGCCTTTCGGCTCATCATGAAACAACAATATAAGACATTAACAAACGCTGCAAAAGCATATCATGAAAAATTATCATTGCAGCAATCTATCACAAGCAATCTGTCACAAGATGGGAGGTAATGTTAAGTAGATCATACTTATCACGGCGTTATAATCGAGAGTTCAAAATCGAGACAGCAGTTGGAATAAAAGACTTCTTAAAAACATTCCTTTTGGCAAGTGGCATGTTGAAACGTCTGCATTTGAAACTGATCAGAGAGTGGGTGACTAGGATCATTGACAATGCTAGCAGCTATCCTTCGGACAGCTCTATGGTACAGATCATCTACTGGGTACTGTCCTAGGCCAATGATCTTCTCAGCTGTTCTGACGATACGTGACAGTCTGCCCCTGTTTTTCATACTGAGATTGCCATACCAAGCAGTGATGTTAAACCTTTGTAACCTTCAGTGCGTCGATATAGCAGTTTTTGTCCTGATGACTCCTATCGACATGCAAAGGGTTAAGAGATTTAGTGTGTGTGCAGTCTTTTGATCAGGTGCTGAAAAGTGTGCTGAACAGTTCCTTACACACTATTTACTCATTGTTCCCTTAAAAAGATCTTTAACAAATTGTATGAAATAAATTACTTAAAAGACCCAGATCAAAACCTGAAGGGAAAGAAAACATCTATTCAAGCAATTTCAAATCGACAAGGCTATGCATTTCTCTTTTCTTTTCTTACCTTCCTGGGTCATATCAAATTCTTGCATTTAATTCTTGAACAAACATGAAATCCAAGCATGTGCTTTGGAAGGAGCTGTTTTCCACCCCACTACTGGTAATCATCACAGAATATTCCACTATAACTCCGAGACTGGCCCTCTAGACCTCCTTATAACTAGCAAGTTTGTTCAAAGCTATGTGGCCACGACCATCAGTAGCTGCCTGGTTTCGGCAGGCCTACAGGTGATCATTTTCAAATGTTTCACCGCATACGGAGCTTAGAAGTATATAGCCCAATGATGTTATCCAAACCCTTTCATTATACAAAAATCACTTTAGATACGATATCAAATCTAAACTGTGACAAGATTTACCAAAACGCTGGTGCTGAGTGGTTCGATTGGTATAAACAAGGATACGAAATTTGTGACTGCAGTGATTGTCGTCTGCCTGACAGTGACACATGCAGTTGAAGGGACAATACTCGAGTGGATATGTGACGACCGCTTAAGACAAAGTGGTATTCTCAAGCAAATGTTGATTTCAGATTGAGAAACACACAAAAACTTAAACATACCTTTGATTTACGATCGATCCTATTCAGCAGAACTGGCCTCAGTCCAAACCCTACGAACACTAACGGGACCAGATATCACAAACGTCTCGTCGCGGTAATAAACAAACCTCGGCTTACGTCATAGATTGTTACAGCGAATTTCATTGGGCTCTGAAAACGATTAAGCCAATCGTACCAGCAGATACAACTGATGTTTCTGCGAGTAAAGGCGCGCACCATGTGGTACATACAAAAGTTTTTCGTGTGCTATCATGCGATAAAGACAAAGTAATTACAATGCGAAAAAGACCTAGGACAAAGGGGCCATATTTACTCTTGACAGTATACAACCTATACAAAATGCGAGTTCAAATAGCTTATTCAGCAGCTCATGCTGCGTCAGTCCGTACTCCGGCAGAGGCGATCGGGGAGGGGGTGCATTTTATTATAAGCCCTCCTTTTTGTTACCGTTTGGTTTGGTTTGGTTTCTTTTTGTCCACCGCTAAGTTCGCAAACTGAGTCCAGACTTTAAATGTAAATGTAATTTTTTTCCTGCCCACCACAAATAATCCAGACCAAAAAGGTGTCTGCCCGGCGGCGGCCAATCGTGTAAAACGCAAAGATGAAAAGTACCCAACACCGGAGAAAGAAACACGTTTAGAAAAAACGGGCACAACACAATTTATTAATATTTCGGGTAAATATCCTTTGTCAAAATAGACAAACAAACCATGGCAGAGACATTAGCCGCTACTTATCCTCATTCGCAGAAGGCCGGAATGTGGCGCCCACACTCTGCGAATGAAGATAAGTAGCGGCTAATCTCTCTGTTTGTTTGTCTATTTTGACAAAGGGTATTTACCCGAAATATTAATAAATTGTGTTGTATCTGTCTTTTCTAAGCGTGTTTCTTTCTCCGTTGGGTACTTCTTTGCCCACCACAAGTTATGGTATGAACTCCTGGGGGGTAATCCGGGGCTCTTAACATCTGCCTCTTAGCGTAGTTGTATCCCTTGGCTTGAACGCCCTACTGTCCTACTGACTTTCTCACATACCCTCGGCCGTATTGATTCTTCCAAGAGTTTTTCCCGCTACACATACTTGCTTTTGTCAGGCTGAAGGTCCAAAGCAAAGATCCCCGCCTTCATCGTCTCTCGGGCCTCCCCCGCCCCCCGGAGGGATGATGATGATGATGATGAAACTTTATGTATCAACGGAAAAAGTTTTGACAGAAACTAATCGTCATTTTACAAACTTGCCGTTACTAACATCTACAATATACAATAAGTTTAATAATAATAATAATAATAATAAAGAATTATATTTACACACATTATTTCATGCAACAATAATGTTTAAAAAAAAACAAACAAAATAATAATAAAATTTAAAAAAATATATACACAAAATACTGACTAAACACTCAACATTCATCTTATACCACACACACACACACACACACACACACACACACACACACACACACACACACACACACACACACACACACACAAACGCTATACATAAATGCATGTATTACATGAAAGTATTAACCAGCAGGGTTTGTTTAAATAAATGCCCAGTGATTTGGCTCATCATGAATCGAAAAGTTTCGTTCTAAAGATTCCAAGCGAGGCTATTGTCTTCAAATGTGCAGGAATAGTGCTCCATATAAACGGTCCAGAAAATGGTAAACTAGTTTTAAAGAGGTCAATTCTAGGCAGAGGTAGGGGTAAACTGGTATTATTCCTTGAGGTCCGTTCGCGTTCTTGCTGTGGCATAAATTTGGTGGTTACTGAGTTACTGCGGTGTCATGTTGTTTAATCATCTTGTGCATGAGGATGCATTTGTTGAAATTAAGTTGTTGACGCAGGCCGAGAATGTTTAGATGTCTAAATTTGTCTGCGGTAGGAATGGGCCGCGTATCTATCATTTTGACAGCTCTTTTATATAGAGAGTTTACTGAACCTGTTCATGTGAACATCACTACATCCGTCCCACACTGTGGAGATATAATCAACGTGAGACTTGATATGGGCATGACAAAAAAAAAAACCCACCAGTTTACGAGTATGTGTATCCGTTACTTGTCTAAGCTGGGACAACAGGAAAGTGTTTTTAGCAATGGTTTTGCAGACTGTATTTATATGCGTATCCCAACATAGTTGTTCGTCAACGTTTATTCCCAAGAATTTACGCTCTATGACTTGTTCTATCGGTTTAGCGTTCAGTTGTAAATCAGTGTAACGGCTGTGGTCGGCGTTGGTGTTTTTGTCGTGTAGTGATTAAAATACTCTTTGTTTTTCCTGGATGAAGAACCATATGAATCTCTCTACAGGCCAGTCCGGCAGAAACCTCGCTGAGACTACTTTGTAAGCTAAGGTTAATGTCAGCTGGTTTTTTTACCCGAAACATGGAGGCTCGTATCGTCCGCAAACAGGTTGCAGTTGACATCAGTGTTAGTACTAATATGCAAAGGCAAATCACTAATGAATATTATAAATAGAAGAGGTCCCAAGATCGACCCCTGGGGGACACCGTAGTTAATTTGTCCTTGTTTAGAGTATTTTCCCATATGTATATACCATTTGTTTTCTTTAGGTATGATCTAAAGAATGCTATATGGTTTCACTTATATGGTATGCTGCTAGCTTCTTTAAGAGAATGTCATGGTCGACAAGATCAAATGCTTTTTGTAGGTCTAAGAAAACAGCTCCAGACATCAGGTTTTTATTTATTGATTCCAGCCAGCTGTCGACAATGTGTGTCAGTGCTGACTGACATGAGTGTTTCGGTCTAAAGCCGGACTCAACTGATGAATATTTATGAAATTGCCCTTTTCTAGAAAATCGAGGAGGTGTTTTGTATGTGTTTTTCAAGACTAGGCTTTGACAGGGCCGACAAAAGTGAGATAGGACGGTAGTTATTGACATCTTAAAGATCTTTTGAGTTAGGGATTGGAATTACCTTGGCCTCTTTGAAAATAGTTGGAAACGTGCTGTGTTTTGGCTTTGGCTTGACTTCGCGAACGAAGATTTTATAGGAGTTGCCCACGACGTCTGCAGGCTTGTTCGTGGCTTCGGAGGCCAATCCGAGACAGGCAGGTTCGACCGCAGTGGCTGCAGAGGAAGGTATGGCCAGGGTTTTGAGCTGCGGCATCTCTGTTTTTTTCTCCTGAGCCGCTTGTCCTTAAGGCTAGCTCTGTGAGAGTCCTCAAAGGAGACAGCTGCCTTGTAAATGGTGGAGCGCCAGGTGTCACGGTCCGCAGCAAGCGAAGACCACTGGTGGTGGTCGATTTGGCAGGCACTAAGTGACTTCTTGAGACAGTCTTTGTATCTCTTCTTTGGTGCCCCTCTGTCACGGTGTCCAGTAGCAAGCTCGCCGAACAGGGTGATCTTTGGTAGGCGATGATCCTCCATCCTGGAGACATGCCCCGCCCAGCGGAGCTGTGTCCGCAGCAGCAAAGCCTCGATGCTCACAGTTTCAGCCTGTTCAAGGACCTCGACGTTGGTGACATAGTCACTCCAGTGAATGCCCAGGATGGTACGCAGGCAGCGCTGGTGGAAGCGTTCGAGGAGTCGTAGTTGGCTGCGGTAGAGGGCCCAGGACTCGGAACCATACAGCAGGGTGGTGAGGACCACAGCTCTGTACACGCTGATCTTGGTGCCTGTTTTCAGCTGTTGATTGTGCCACACTTTTCTAGAAAATCGAGGAGGTGTTTTGTATGTGTTTTTCAAGACTAGGCTTTGACAGGGCCGACAAAAGTGAGATAGGACGGTAGTTATTGACATCTTAAAGATGTTTTGAGTTAGGGATTGGAATTACCTTGGCCTCTTTGAAAATAGTTGGAAACGTGCTGTGTTTTATACAGAGGTTAAAGATATAAGTAAGTGCCTCTACCGTATATGGTAGTGACATTTTCAGAATTTTGTTGTCGATACCATCCATCCCGGTGGACTTTTTGTTCGGCATTCTAAAAATAAATTTGCCGACTTCAGCGACGGTAATATCAGGAATGATGAATGTCTGCAGTATATTTTTGGCCTCACAGTATTTTTCCAGTACACTAGGAACTTGGTACTCTGCGTTACTACTTGCAGCTGACTGAGCAAGTGTTTCAGCTGTCGGTAGGAAGTGGTTATTTAATATATCAGCTGACAAATGGGATGGAATTTCAGGGGCTGATTTACCCTTCGTTATAACGTTCAGGGCTTTCCAAACCGATGCTGTATCTTCTTTTTTTTTTTTTTTTTTTTTTTTTTGTCCCTAATCATTTCCTGGAAGAACAGTTTTTTTTGACACTCACTAGGTATTTAACACGATTTCGTTGTTTAGTCTTATATTCATCAAAATGTTTTTCTTTCTTAATTTTGTCTCTAAATGACATGGCCTGTTTGATATTTACTGTTAACCAATGTGGCAGGGTAGAGTGTTTAACTCGTTTTTCTCGTATGGGCGCATGCTTATTTAGGACCCCAAGGAATAGATCCATCCAGTACGACAGGGCACTGTCAGGAGAAGTGTAGTTTTATACACAGCACTGAAAGGAGTATTTTTTTGAAAGAACGATATTTAATTGTTTTATGTCTCCTTTTGTTCTCTTTTTCTAGTTTCATGGAGACTGTGCAACATTCTGGGTTATGGTCACTGACAGCTAAGGAGGCAACATGTACATTTGATATCTTATCATCATTTGTCACATAAATATGATCAATCAGGGTTGAAGATGTACATGTGGTTCTAGTGGGTTTTTAATTAACTGTTCTAAACCGAATAGTGCTGTTGTTGACGCCCATGCAGCATTGGACCCTTTAGATTTAGAAAGATCAATATTAAAATCGCCCAAAAGAACAACGTCAGCTTTATTTTGATTTACGCTACCCATCATTGCTACGAAGTCATCTACAAGTCCGAGCTGGCTGCGGGATTTCTATAAATAAAGCCAATGAGGACGGGGAGTGATTCATAGATGTTTTCACTTCTACCCACAAGCTTTCCACTTGAGCTGACTCGAAGTCTTGTCGCCGTTTGACGTTACCAAGTTTTGAATTATGTATATATGCAGCTAGTCCAGTGTGTTGAGGTCTTGAGGCATTTCTGCGGAGTACTGAGAAGTTTGGGACAGAAATGGAGTTATCCCTTATTGAACTTTTAAGCCTTGACTCGGACACACCAAAAATATGAAAATGTAATGTTTAGGAACACAGAAAAATCGGGCACGTTGTTAACTCGATGTTAAGATGGCCAATTCTCAGTTCGTCTGTTCGTTTCGATACAGTATTTAGATTACGATTTTGCATGTCGGTAAAAACGCAAATGTAGCGATAAATATAATACAAATATGGTCATAAAAAATAATCCAAAAAAAAAAAAATCAACTAATATCAATATAGAATGCTAAAAAAAAAAAAAAAAAAAAAAAAAAAAAAAAAAAAAAAAAGCTCAATAAAACAATACACGGCGGAGAATTACAATGTTTATTACACGCTTAGTCTGAGTTCAGCAGAATGTTTACGGTTTTCTTGCTTGATTATGTCAACAAAAATAACCAAGTCAGCAACTGTAAAAGAAAAAAATTCAAAATAACTTGTCAAGGAACTATGCACGTTCACCTGCGACAAATTTCATAATACACGAGGCTATTTTGACGACTTAAAAATAAGAAGAAAGAAAAACAAGAACAAATTTAAAGTATAAGAAAATGGTGCAACTATAATAAATTTAAAAATCGCTAAGTGACAAAAAGTATTTTTAAATTGGGAATTACTGTCAATAACTCATTGGTCCACAAAACGCGCACAGTGGAACTTTATCAAAGAAGAAGAAACTGATGCAAATCAAGACTCAAACACTCTGTCAAAATGAGAAGGGCGTGTCCTACTAATATTCATACACTGTCGAATGGCTATCACCTAGAGACGCGTGTCCTAAGGGAGGGGGAAGGAGCGGGGTAAGTTGACCAGGCTAGGCACAGCCGCCCGGCCTCCTCAGCGGCACGGCAGTTCCGAGTCAGTCGGTCGTGAGTGATTCGACTGAGATGGCCTTGCTCGGCCGCTTTTAACCCTAAAAGTAACAAAATAACCTCGGCAATTCTATCTGTAGTTTGAACTGAGAAGCATCGATTCGGCATCGGCCGAGCCGTCACTCAGTCACAGTGCCGGAATGGCCCCGTGCCGCTGCAGCCCGGCGGCGCTGCCGGCCCATCTCCATGGCGGGCCTCCGCTCGGCGGCCTGGCGGCACAACCCGGACCGTGAACTTGCCTTGCGGACGGAACGGCGGTTTCAGTTCAAATGAGACTCAGTAGTCAGTCTTTACCGCATCGCTACAACGTGACCCGGCAGTAGGGAGGATATCACCGGGCCCCGGGTCTGAATCTGTCAGCATCTCGGCAGGACTTAAAATGTCAAGTAACGCAACTGCTCCACTTCGCAAGAAAATCTCAACAAAGGAAGAAACACGCTTAACCTTTTAGCCCCAAGCTCCCATTTATTACATTGTGGACTGAGGTGTTGCGATTATGTACCGACCATGAAACGAAACTTTATTTCCCAAGGATAAAAGAATAGGTGCGCAGACTTTTTTTCATTCCGTTGTCCTTGCTACAAACTACATGAAAACACACACGCACGCACACGCACACACACATATAAGCACACACACACACACACACACACACACACACACACACACACACACACACACACACACACACACACACACACACGCACGCACGCGCGCTTACACACACACACACGCCTGCGCGCGCACACACGCACACACACGGAAGTACGTAAATCAGAGGTAGGTCAGACCCCTCTACGGCCGCTCAAACGGCATTGGATTAAAAGCCCGGAAAAACGTGATATCGTGATGTATGTCCGGCCGCCGGGGCCTTCAACCAACGCCCGCGCCGCGTCAGACAAAGCACAGTGCCGACCCACGTATGCCTAATATGCATTACACACGGTACATGAAATACAACTACAAAAAGTAAACACTTACATATACATTGCACACTGTTAAGACTACATCTGGTACATTGAACGCAAAAATGTAAGCATAAACGTCAAGATTATCTAGACACGTTTTACTTTCCCCTGACTAACCAAACACACAGATACACGCACGCAAGAACGCGCGCGGGCGCACACACACACACACACACACACACACACACACACACACACACACACACACACACACACTCACACACACACACACACACATACACACACACACACGCGCGCGCGCGCGCGCACACACACACAGAAAGAGAGAGACAGAGAGACACCAACACACACACACACACACACATACGCAGACACCAGCATAGCGGGCAAACATGCACAAAACATACTGTTCCGCACACATGCACGCACACACATACACACACGCCCGGCGGCATACACTTACATACTTGATAACAAGTCATTGCTGATTCAGAACGCAATGGACGCGTGCGCTTTGTTCAGCGGCTCAATTAAGTACCGGAATAGTCTTGCCTTGAAGGTGGACAATGAAGGTACCTCGGTAATATTGGCCGGAAACGAGTTCCAGAGTTTGGCCCCTGAGTAAGACAGACTAGTTTTGAATATATCAAGTCGTGACCTAGGTACTGACAGTTTAATAATAATAATAATAAATTTATTTCAGTTTTTGCAGGCCATCAGGCCCATGTGAACACAAAATACAATTTACAACCAGAAAATACAGGAAGGTGGTTGTAAAGAACACAATCACATAGCATTACATCAGCGCACATAAATAAACAAAAACAACAAAAGTTCAAAGCAAATCCCTCTAATTCCTTAATTTAAGGCACCCTGAAATATACATAGCAACTTTAAAGACCAGTTTATCATGTAGGTTTCCACACAGCAGCTGAACTTTGAGATCGGATGGGAATCTGTAGTAAAACAGTGGAATGTACTTTTTACGTAAAGGGGAATATTTTGGACACTCGAAAAGAAAATGACACAAATCTTCAGCCTTATGCCAATCACATGAATTACATTCTGGATTAGTGATGAGTTTTCCAAATCTGGATACTCCGTTTAAAGGTAAACGGTTACATCTAAGTAAACAAATTGCCCGCCTGAGTTCACAAGAAGTCAGCTGCCCTATGTAACTTGCTCTAAGTATTTTTGGGTGGTAATGGCAGTATTCTGTGTTTGATGTAAGGGATGCATGCCAGTCCTGTCGGAAACAATCCATCAGCCGATCTTTGAATATCTGAATGAACAGAGGAGTGTTTCCAACTGACTGCATTTCCCACACATACCCAAACCCGTGCATACACAACAGAGTCTTTATTTGCGTAGCCCAGTTCGATCTACCTGAGGCATCATGCATACATAACATCGTGTAACACTGTCTTGGGTATCTGTTTTCTGACATGGTAAGAAGTCTGCACCAATACTTCACCATTCGAACATAGGCATCAATATACATAGGAAATCTTCCACACTCACCCAGCGCAATATTGTTTTTTACATCTCTTCCAACACCAAGGACCATTTTACAAACCTTTATATGAACCTGCTCAATTACATCATGCCTCTGGAAACCCCAAACCTCTGACCCATATAGCACAATGGGCTTAATCTTGACATCAAAAAATGTGAGAAAAACAGTGTCAGCTGGCAAGTTTTGTAATTTGAAGTATAGTCTTTTGATGCCTGCAACTGCTCTCCTGGTTTTTCCAGCTAAGTTTTCTACACATCTAGCCCAGTTCAGAGTAGAGGAAAATATCACACCAAGGTAAGTATAACTGGACTCGACTTGAATCTGCTTGTCAGCATAAAACCATTTTTCACAATTTTTCACAAAACCTCCATTTTTGAAGACTACCACTTTTGTCTTGTCCATGTTCACAGTGAGACCCCATTTTTTACAGTATTTTTCTAAACAATTAATTTTCTTTTGGAGATCTGCTACAGTCAGAGACAATGGCTATATCATCAGCATACATAAGAAGGAAAATACCCAGTGGGTCCGCAAAAATATCAATGCCACGTGCA
Organism: Semisulcospira habei; assembly: GCA_036245525.1. Classification (NCBI taxonomy): domain Eukaryota; kingdom Metazoa; phylum Mollusca; class Gastropoda; family Semisulcospiridae; genus Semisulcospira; species Semisulcospira habei. The sequence continues at coordinate 174,288,911 of BTPG01000006.1, read as the reverse complement.
CCGCACGATGATATTTCTGTCTCAAATTCTGAAAGAAAGATAGAAAACAGCAGTGGGCTCAACACACAACCTTGTCGCACCCCTGACATGCAATCAAAGTAGTCGGTAACTTTGGTTCCAACCCTTACAGTTACAGCAGCTTTTACATGTTTGTACATACTCTCCAGTGTCTGAAGCAACTTACCATGAACTCCTTTACGTAACAAGAGATACAACAGTTTTGTCCTGTGCACACTGTCGTAAGCTTTAGAAAAGTCTACGTACATGGTGTAAAAACGGCCACCCTGCTTGCTAAGATACTTTTGCACTAGTGCCTGTAAACAAAAAATGTTGTCTATAGTACTGTACCCTTTACGGAAGCCAGCTTGAGCCTCAGGAATACAATCATTCTCTTCACAAAAACGAATCAACCTGTTGTTAATGACAAAACTGTACAACTTACTGATAACATTCAAAAGAGAAATTCCTCTGTAGTTGTCAACATTTCTAGGGTTACCCTTTTTGTGTAGTGGAAATATCACAGCCATGGTCCAGCTTTCAGGGTATTCCGCACTTTGAAACACACGATTGAACAAAGGATGCAGAAATTTCACAAGGATCTCACCTGCATGATGAAAAAGGTCAGTGGGCAAGCCATCAGGGCCTGATGCTTTCCCTTTCTTCATGCTATTAATAGCACTGCGAATTTCATCCTGCGTGATTTCCTCGTCAAATTTTGCATTGTGACAACCATCACAATCATCAGATAATATATGGTCATTCAAAACACCCTCGGCCTGTCTGCTGAAACCTGAATCATCAACATTCTGATCCACATTTAGCAAATTACGAAAATAATCATACCACACGCGTGGTGAAATAACATCAGAACACAACTTCTTAACGCCAGTCAGAGACTTTATTTTTTGCCAAAATGTTCTTGAATTTGCATCGTTACATGCATCGTTGAGCTCATTCAAAACCCGTGCGTTGTACTCTACTTGTTTTGTTTTACACAACTTCTTAAATTCTTTCTTCATGTCAAGATACTTCCCTAAGTCGTCATGTGTGTTTGTGTGTCTGAACTGCTTCAACTGTATGTACTTGTTTTGTTTTGCTAACTCGCAGTCCGAGTCCCACCACGGCGGCTGTGCACGGGATTCACCAGGTTGACCTACCTTCTTACCTGACCTCATTTTGTCAGCCGCCTTCTGAATGAATGCTACAAAACAGGCCGACCCTTCTTCTACACTCGAGTCAAGCCGCTGACGAAAAGTGTTGAAATTGAGTCTCCTGATTATCTTCAATGTATGCCCAAAAGGACTCAGCATAGTTTTCTTTCCAAACAAATTTAACCCCTTCCTCTAGTATTATATCATCATTTAAATCATCATCATCACATGAATAAACAGACTGAAAAGAAGTAAACGTGGTTACAATGGGGAAATGGTCTGACTCGCACCTGTCTGCAACAAACATATCGGTCACTAGGTCAAACACGGATTGAGAGCAAATACAGTAGTCCGGGCCACCACACTTTTGCCTCTGTTGGCCACGCACGTAATTTCTCCCTCACTGTCACCTTTCGTTCTGCCATTGACAATAAACAAACAGTACTCTTGACATAGTTCTATCAGTTTCCGACCAAAACTGTTTACGCCAATATCTTTTGACCTCCGTGGGCTTTGTGGTACATCCTCTAGCAGATCTGTTAATTCCTGTAAAGGCTGCACGTGTGTATTATCATCAATAAAATCAGTATCAGACAGACCGGCGGTGCGGGCGTTAAAATCGCCACATAATAGCCAAGGCAGCTCAGGATGAGCACGTAACACTTGAGCCATGTAGTTTTCTAACACTTCAAAACCATCAACGTTATCTTCACCATATACAACAGAGCGCTCTGGAGCCACATACACAAATGCTGCCAGAACATCAGATGCAGAGTTCAAAACAGACTTACCGATCTTTAGAAACACAATATCCTCAGCTGCCTGCATTAAACGCAACACATGACAGGCTATAGATTTATGTACACACACGGCCACGCCCCCTTTCAACCTTTGTGTACGTGGTGAAAAAAACACCTGATACTCTGGAAAGGTATCCTCTATAACATTTTGCTTACACGACCAGATCTCTGAAAATGCAAAAATTTGACACTTTTCACAGAACTGCCTAAAAGAAACACTTTTCAGCTTATTTACAAGACCTTGGATATTCCATGCCATGATGCGAAACACAGAGCTACCACTTTCACCACTACCACTTTCATCATCACAGTGTGCTGGTGTGGGTTTGAGTGTGGGCACTTGAGTGTGTGTGTGTGCAGGTAAGTCGTCCTTTGAAGACACATGGTGAGGGCCCTGCGGGTCTGAATGAGGGACGGGCTGTCTTCTCCTGGTTGCTGGGTCAACATGCCGGCCTGCCCCTCATTTCTGCACCCTCTAGTCTCTGCCCCCCTGCGCTTCCCTCCTGGCCTCTGGGTAGCAGCGTCGTATGCGTGGGTCTTTCCCTCAACAACGAGGGAGTCGAAGCGGAGGAAGGCCTTCTTCCCCGCCTGCTTGGCCTCCTTGAGGAAGGGTAGCAGCTTGCGGCGCACGTCCCTCACCCGAGGGGTGAAGTCCTCAGAGATGTAGACCCGGGACCTGTTCTCCTTCAGCGTTCTGCGCTCAAACAGGATCCGCTCCTTGTCTTTGTACTTGTTGAAGCACACGATGATGGGGTGGGGCGCCTTGCCCCCCTTCAGACGATGGGCACGCTCCACCTCGATCTCCTCCTCTATGCCCATCTCGTCCTTCAACATTGACTTGACAGCTTTCTCACAGTCCGCCCAAGTCTCTGAGCGCCCCTGGGGGTGGGGGATTCCGTGAAAGATCAGATTCTTGCGTCTGCTCCGCCCCTCCAAATCATCCAGCTTATCCTCCAGCTGCGTAACTTTCTCCTTCAACTCTTTGTTTTCTTTCATCACCGCAGTAAAGTCACTCTGAATTTTGTCCATCTGCTCCTGCATTGTAGCTTTCATACTGTCCATCTTTTTGTCCATCACATTCAACATTTTAAACACATCCGCAATAGTCGGCTCAGACACTGCGTTTGTCTCACCCCCGGGCGACTGGTTGTCCTGGCATGTCAAAAGAGTCTGTCGTTTCGGTGGGCCTGGGTTCGCTTCGACATCGCCGCACCGGAGCAGAAAGCCGACCAAAAACACGAGTATGACTGCCACCGGTCCGCTGACACTGACAGTGCGGTAACGTAGGGCTGCCTTCCTCTGTGCTTTGCGTGCCATGAAGTTTTGAAAAGTCCAGTAAAAGGTACCACAAATGGCACGAAAAGCTACCGAACTGATCGGCATGATGAGCTGAATCACCCTCTCGTTGTTCTAAAGTCACTAATTAAGTAATTATGTTGCAAAATGCTAAAAATGTGCGGAGCCGCTCTTCTACTGTGTGACGTCGATCGTGAGCACAACTCACCTCCGTACTGACAGTTTGTTCCTTGTTGTCTTGTATGGTGTGTTAGCATACTTAGTGACAAACTGATCCGAGATGTACCGCTAGACTGGTGCCATTTTCTAGAAAGCAGACATCCCAAAGCATTTCTCTTGAGTTTATGGCATATAGCATTTTTTGGACGTTTATGGTATGCTTAATTGATTTCATGAATATGCCGAGCCAAATTTTGCCTAAGTTGCCCTTGACAACGGACGAAAACAATATTGCCGACGGATCAAATGCAACTTTAGCGCCCAACGGTATTACGACATACATCATCATTGTTTTATGTGTATTAGTCTAAAATGTAAAATTATCATTTAAAAATATGTGCTACTGGCGTGTCTCCAGAACTCACTAGTGTTGGTTATTTGCCAATTGTTCAAGCTCCAGCTCAGTCATGACCTTTGACACACTGCACACTGTTGTCTTGCGTTGTAAGCAGGTAGCCAGCCAGCTCGGCCATCACTACGTTGTCTTGACTGTTGATGAAGCATTATACTGGAGGCTCTTGGGACTAAAATGGGCCAAGGCAAAGCATCAAGACTTTTTGGTCGTTAGATTAGTGGGTCTTCATACAGCCATGAAATTCCTTGAAGTCATCGGGAATCATGTACAGTCATCAGGCCTTTTGGAAGCGTGGATCGAAGGCAACGTGCTCGGACCAAACACTTTACAACAAGCCATGTCTGGCAAATCGTACGCCAAAGGGATGAGAGCACACAAGGTCACTGTCCAAGCATTGTGGAGAATTCTGCTGCCAAAGTTGCGTAAGTTTATCAGAGAAAGAGATCACGATTTTGCACAACAGATTCAGGACAAGACATCCAAAGGTGACACTCCTGGTCTGATCTCATTGTTTGCGGAGGAAGACGACAGTGAGAGAGTTGAAGCCCTCGTAGACTGTAACCCAAACTGGAAATTCTGGTGGGCCTGCATGGTGATGGTGCACATCCTACTGCTCTTTACCAGAGCGCAGAGAGAGGGTCTATGGCAGCTGCACCTCCATGCCTTTGGCATTTACTTCATGCGCTACAACCACACCAACTACGCAAATTGGGGAACGGTCTACTTTCGCGAGATGCAGCAGCTACCGGATCCAGTGAAAAAAAGAGTTTGAAAATGGCAACTACATTGTTAAAAGATCCAACCAACAGTTTAACCAAGTAGATCCTGATCTGAGCCAGGAGTGGCTGAACAACGTCGGGAAGAAGAATGGCAGGCGTTGTTGGGATCACCAAGACAAAGTCAGCACTGAGCCGCTGGGCGCTTTCCTACAACCTCAGATCAAACATTGCCAGTGAGACCAAGCTGGTATATGGAATTGGCAGAGACGATTCGTTCACGCATAATTAGTGCAACAAAGCAAGACAGAAGCTTGACCTGAAAGACGAAGACAGCCTTGTCAGGACTCTGGAGGCCTTCAATGTCTTCTGTGACAACGCATCTCAACACCTGCAAAACATTGCAACAAAGGACATCATCGCAGAAGACATCGAAGATGGTCTGCTGAAAGCACATGAAAAAGGCCAGGCACAGCTGAACAGCTCTGTAGAGGAGAGACTGTTGCCGGAAGACAGAGTGGCGTTTTGGGACCCTTTGCCCAGGAACAAATACCGCACATTTTCCTCACTCTATGAAGTGGAACGCAAAGAAGCTCAAACAAGTGCCAAAAAAGTAATCAAAGCTGATAGAAAGTTCCTACAGCGTCTCATAACAGCCTACAAAGCTGGGAGAAATTATGGACTTGGCAGAAATACTGAAATATGACCTTATGCCGGTTCCTCCAGCTCTTGCAGAAATGAATGGCGAGCTTCGATCAGGATCAAAGTCGCTTCTGCTAGAAGAAGTGATTGGCAACACACCTTGCCCCCAGAAACTGCAGGCTGCTGACCTTGGCGAAGAGGCAACGCTCATCATTGATGGCCAAGTGATCGCCATTGGAAAACCATCGAAAGCCAAAACATTTGGTGACCTTGGTGACACGTTTGTTGCGCCTGTGCTTCAAAGTGGAGCCGCATTCCGCCGCACTGACATTTTGTTTGACAGATACCGCGTATTGTCTATCAAAGGCTTCACACGGAAGAAAAGAGGCAAAGCTGCTCATGTAAGGAGGGAGATACAATACAGGGACGTCCCTCTTCCTCATCACACTAGGGGAAAACAAAGCAGATCTCGCAAGATTCCTGTCCCAGCAACTCATTCTGAAAGCTCCACAAAACAAGACCATTCTTGTCTCAGGCGGATTCAGCAGTGAAGAGCAAGTGGAGTCGTCTACTCCAGAAGTCAGTACGGAAGACCTTGAGGTCCGTCATTTGGAAGCAGATACGCGCATCATCTTGCACTGCGTGAAGAGTCACGCTTCAAGCATCGTCATTCAAGCTAGGGACACAGATGTCTTTGTGCTTCTTCTGGCACACTTTTAAAAGATATCATCTCCCAGAGTGTGGATGAAGACAGGCACTTCCAAGTGAAGCGCAAGTACATTCCTATACACACAGTTGCAGCTCAGTTTGACAACATCCTGCTTAAAAGCTTGCCTGCTTTTCATTCACTGACAGGATGTGACACTACCTCTTTCCTGGCTGGCCATACAAAGAAATCATGATGGAACACGTTAAAAAAAACACACCATGCACTCCTGTCAGCTCTGGGCAAAGGTGATATCACGGAACAAACTTGTGCTGATGCAGAGGCCTTCATCTGCAAAATATACAGAACAGACACCCATGCTTCGGTGGACGATTTAAGATCTGTACTCTTTGCTCAAGGCCGCCCTCTGGAAACCCTGCCCCCAACACAGGATGCCCTTTCTTTTCACATCAAGCGAGCACATCACCAGGCATCAGTGTGGCAACAAGCTGACATGCAGCACCCTGCGGTAGTCTCCGCCAGAGGCCAATGGATGGAAGATTGAGTGTGGTGCGCTGGTTCCAGTCCTGAAGTCACTACCGTCAGTTCCGGAGTCCTGCATAAAACTGATTTGATGCAGCTGCACAACACAATGCAGACGGGCCAAGTGCAAATGCAACACCTCAAACATTTTATGTACTGATGCATGTAAATCGAGTCAAAATGAATGCATGAACATTTAATTTCATGGAAACAAAGCATGCACTGCAGTGTCGGACTTTGTAAACAACACTAAGTACGGCAGTGTAATATTACTTCCGCAACCCCACACACACCCAACGCAGGCACCCCCTCCACTTCCTAAGATTCCCCTTTGTAGACAAAGACTGATAAATCTATTGCTGATGATGAAAATTTGTGCATGGGAGGATTTTTCATGTTTAGGTGAAGTAACTGTTTAAGACAAAGATGAACGTCTTTTTTTCAAATGTGCATATCAATATTTACAATTGTGTCGAGCTTTCAATCAAAGTATGGACCCATAGCTATTTCAAGGCCGGGAAATGTGTTCCTTTTTTGCTTGTTAGGAAATGAATAAATTTACTCAAAATTGTTGAATTAATGGGTGGTTCTTGGATCATTATCGTTGTAATAAAGTCTTACCGTTCGCACAGCCGCCATTTTGAATATTTCATTATAGCTCACAAACAACCCAAAAATTCGTCCGGCATATTCCAATATTGGATTCTGCATACCCAAATCCTTCATAAACAGTCAATGGAACATTGCTAAAGAGAAATGCCTCACAATTTTTACGTAAGCCCTTTTCTGGGCAATGGCACCAGTCTACGCGGGATTTTGGGATATGCTGACTTTAAACACCAACACGCCCTTATTGAACAGAACGAGGTTACGTAATGGAAGCATGTCAAGGGCCCGGAGTCGCTTAATTCAAGGGTAGTGCCAGATTAGCTTGGCGCCTGCAGGCAGGCGCCAAGCTAATCTGGCACTACCCTTGAATTATCATGGTCAATCATTCTCCTGCTATAGGGACTCGGGGCTAAACTTAGACTGGGTTCAAAATAAAAAAAGACAATTACAACTTCAAGTGACACATTTCGTCTCAGAGCGCAAGACTGCTCTGTGAAGGCAAAAGACAGTAACTACTGAGTCCATCTTGTTTTTTAAAGCAAGCCGATTTCGTGGTATTGCAATGAACATTTTCTCAGTGTCTCAGTTTGCCCGGGCTTCACGGCGGAGCGGCAGAACTGAGCGGCGGAGCTCTTTCTTCGGGACTGCTAGAACTGCGTTTTCATTAGTTCTTGAGCGGCCGCCGGGTCAGTGCCGGTGTAACTGCCGAGATGAAATTACGATAGTGCTAATAATATATTACTTTATTGCCTGCAGGCTACACGTCTCTTCAGTTTTCCACAAAGGAATACAATAAATAGAAAGTACAGAAATGGAAATAATAATGTCAAAGCAAATGTACTGTAAATCCTAAGCCTCATCTTTTGGGAGGGTCAGAGGTAAAAACTGAAGAGCGACTCTTGGGAAATTTGACTAAGTGTCTGCAGTGGCCCGTTTGTGCTAACGAGGCCACTCGGACACTTCAGTTATAGTCCACAAGCTAGGAAAGTCTACCGTGCACCCCCCCCCCCCCCCCCAGTACTCAATAAGATGGGTTTCAAAGTGTTCCGTAGTATGTCCTGAGATGTTTAAGCATGTTCCCCGAAAATCCTTAGGAACACACCAGAGATATAGCCGATGGCGCAAGGGTACCCCCATTCACGCTCTTCGCAGGTGCTAAAATGAGGTTGAGAAACATTTTCCTCTAAATAAATCAGAATTCATTCTAGAAACCCAAATCAGGCAATATTATGTCAAGGCACATCTTCTGCATCCTCTGCAAAAAACAGAATGAAAACATATTGAATCTCTGGCTCACAGTGAAGGTATTTGTGCACCCAGTAAATGACCATTTCCGCGAAATTGCAAAAAAAGACAAAAATAATGTGTCTGATGCCTTTAGACATTTTCTATAGCACTGACAGTCCATTTTCAGGTTTACATCATTAAAACAGGATGTCACAATTATTATAAACTTGACTAGGTGATGCTGTGATCACTGTGAGTGCCACAGTGGTTGATTTTGTATCCCTACCCCCAAGTTGTAAAAATACACAAAATTAATTAGAAAAAAATTGCTTACGTTATTCCATTTTATTTTGACCTCTCTTTACCTATTAAGTTTCAATAATGTGAGCATAAAGTGCAAGAAAATAAGGAAAGTCGGCATCCTTTACGGTACATTCGTGGTGAATGATAACTTTTTCCCATTTAAAATTGCCGAATTGGGAAATGTACGTTGTTTCCGGTGCCCTCAGAAATTTTGTATACAACCGATAGGTCTTTGTTAGGTTTTATTGGTTAGGATAGAGTACCACAGTTACTCCCAACCTGATTTTGTGATGCTATGATGCATTTAGGGGCCACAGTGGCTGAATCTGCTGCCCTACCCCCATTTTACCAGTATGCAAAGTAACGCAAAATAATCATAAAAATGCTTACGTCATACTCCTCTGTTTAAATTTTTTTTTGTTGCCAGTTTTTTTTTAAAGTATGCATATTGAGCATAAAAAGTTGTGATCATTTCATTAATTTCAATGTAACCCATCAATTTAATTGTAACTATTTTTAACTGGCTGGTCTTTTAGGTGATATTTTACCTAGCGTAAGGCGAGTCTAGTAAGGTCTCCCCTTTTCCTTTCATTTATTTTCATCTAGAAATGTTTAAATATGAATGCGTAATAAAGTTTCATGGTTCCTAATAGCCAAAACAATGTTATCAAAAATACTTAATTTCCACATGTCGACCACGAGATCTCCACTTCCACCTTCTGCAACGTTCAATTTTTTATGGCCTTCTTTAAATCTTATATTGTTCTGGCTGCCAATAAGTGAGCTGTCAAGAGCTAGCAGCATGTTTTCAGTTTGGTGTATAAGGCCGTGTCTTCTGGTCAGAACTGCCAGCAGACCACTTCTGTGTATGGACATGTTTGGAGAATGTGCTAAGGAGACTGATTTTCTATGCCAAATTCGCATAGGGCTGTTTCCGCATGACCCAATCTCACGAGGTGAGTCCAGCAGGTCTGTGAACATTTGTGAAAGTTGTTAAAAAATGACAAGGCTTTTTCAGGGCCCTGGAAAGTCTGTCAATTTCAGTCCTTTTCCTTAAAGTCTGTAAAAGTTTGTAAAAAATTACAACGTGCTGGCAGACTTTTGTCTACTTCTTTTTTTTTTTTTTTTCTCTCCAATTTGCGACAATTATATTGGCAACGATCATGCTGACGCTTGTTGCAAGTGATCTATATTTAGCTCTGATCATAAAGTGACTGCATGGCCTTTCTGCCGAACATTCTGATTGGTTGTTTACGCTTCTACCGAAATCCGCTATTCGCTAAGCGTTCTTTTATTTTGGCATCTCTTCATGCATTAGGCACAGAAGCTTCAAATAATTGCTGATACAGAGTGATCTGATTAAAGTGTGTAAACCTTCAGGCTTCATTTTGGGTTTGTGAAACGTTCCTGCTTTTCTGTATGGACCCAGTCCAGAGTAATCAGTGCGTAGATGAAAGATGGTGGCCTGGCTCACCCTGTTCAGCTTGCTGATGTCATCTGCCCACGGGCTGCAGCCGCCATTCTGCTGTTGCCAATCACTTTGTTGTTGTAGTGTCTCCATTCCCAGCTAGTCCAGAATGCACTGGAATCCACTGCAGCACTATTTTGTGGACAGAGCATCCAGTCTATCTTGAAGCTTCCTGGTGAGATCAGCTTGGTGGATCAAGCTGCTGCCTTTCCCTAGCTAGTGCTCTGCTGCTGTGTTGAGCACCTGCAGATCTGTACGATAGTTGAAGCTGCTGCCACCAGCTGGTAAGGAGAGGGAGATAGTAGTGCGGTCTGCACAACAGATGTACACGCCACTTCCTTCATTCCGCACGGCATCTTGTGTGGTATCACAGCTGCTGTGAGGGTAGCGCTTGTGCACAACCTCCAGCAAGATGGCTTTGTGCAGTGCCGCGACCTTTGGCAAAGAGTCCTGGAACATTGTTTATGTTGTCTTGAAGGCTCTTTCGAGATGTCCAGGTATCTGAAGGGAGCTGTTCACACATCTTTAGGCTTGGTTCTAGGACGTCAGTGTTAGCCCTTTGCAGGACCTTCAGTTGGCGGTTCAGATTTGGGCGGTTCAGATTTGGACATTTCTGACGGTTCTTGGTCTGCTCTTGTAGTCTCCCATGCTGTCGGTGTTTAGTAAGTTTCTTCATCGTGTGTGCTGTTCTGCATTCCAGTGGCTCCAATGTCCTCCATTTCCTAAATTGGGGTGCTCCAGATGGCTCTAAGAATGTCACTGCATCATGAGAATGACCCATGTTCTGCATCTTGTCAAGCCTGGCTTTTTGGGTTTTGCAGGCAGTGTTTCATGTTGTCGATGTATCTTGGTACCACACAACTGGTCTGACCGAGCAGGTGTTTGCTTGTGCCAGGATGCTGTAATTTGCGCCAATGTGGTCCCCACCAGTTTCTTCATCAGAGACTTTTTTTTTGGGCAGCTCTAGCTTCCATGGCTTCAATGTGAGGCCTCCACATGAATCCAGTAATTTATTTGTTGCCAGTAAAGTTGGCCTGTCTGTCTTTGGTACTCGAAGGTCTCCAGTTTTGAGGTGACCTCTTCCGTCTGATTGAAAGAGATGGTCTAGCTCAGTTTGAGTGGCCTCTTTCAGTCCAGCTGCTGACTCTATTGGCAGCATCCTGGATTCTGGAGGATGCTATTTCTTTATGTTCTGCTGCGCTCCACACTGCAAAGTCATCCACATAGAGGATGTTCGAGACGAACCTTGGTACTGTTGTACTGATGTCATTAATGTAGACCAAAAACAGCATCAGACACAACATCTCCCTGAGGTACAACTTCCCCGAGTTTGACAAGAGTGCTAAATGTGCAGACGATAGAAGCTTCAGCGGCAGCCCCTGTTAAGCATGCCTTAAATAAAAAGAATTACAATTAAATTGATGGGTCACATTGAAATTAATGAAATGATCACAAATGTTTATGCTCAATATGCATATTTTGTTAAGAAAACTGGCAACAAACATATTTAATCAGAGGAGCAATTGTTATGATCATTTTTCGTTCCTTTGCATACAGGTAAAATGGGGGTAGGGCAGCAGATTCAGCTACTGTGGCCCCTAAATGCATCACAGCATCATAAAATCAGGTTGGGAGTAACTGTGGTACTCTTTCCTAAACAATAAAAGCTAAAAAAAAAAGACCTATCAGTTGTATACAAAATTTCTGAGGGCATCAGAAACAACGTACATTTCCCAATTCGGCAATTTTAAATGGGAAAAAGCTATCATTCACCACGAACATACCGTAAAGGATGCCGACTTTCCTTATTTTCTTGCACTTTATGCTCACATTATTGAAACTTAATAGTTAAAGATAGGTCAAAATAAAATGGAAGAACTTAAGCAATTTTTTCTAATTAATTTTGTGTATTTTTACAACTTGGGGATAGGGATACAAAATCAACCACTGTGGCACTCACAGTGATCACAGCATCACCTAGTCAAGTTTATAATAATTATGACATCCTGTTTTAATGATGTAAATCTGAAAATGGACTGTCAGTGCTATAGAAAATGTCTGAAGGCATCTGACACATTATTTTTGTCTTTTTTTGCGATTTCGCGGAAATGGTCGTTTACTGGGTACACAAATACTTTCACTGTGAGCCGGAGATTCAATATTTTTTCATTCTGTTTTTGCAGAGGATGCAGAAGTGTGCCTTGACATAATATTGCCTGATTTGGGTATCTGGAATGAACTCTGATTTATTTAGAGGAAAATGTTTCTCAACCTCATTTTAGCACCTGCGAAGAGCGTGAATGGGGGTACCCTTGCGCCATCGGCTATATCTCTGGTGTGTTCCTAAGGATTTTCGGGGAACATGGCTTAAACATCTCAGGACATACTAAGGAACACTTTGAAACCCATCTTATTGAGTACTGAGGGGGGTGGGGGGGGTGGGTGCACGGTAGATTTTCCTAGCTTGTGGACTATTACTTCAGTCATTCGAGATGTGTCGTGTACGGATACGCGGCGTCTGCCGGTTAGCCGCGTCAGTATCCGTTTACCTGCGACACGTCTCCAATGATATCCGCAATTATTTGGCAAACTGAAAGCCAGTACTATGTCTAGTTTTGAGAAAAGCGAGATTTTCAGTGTTATAAAATAAATATCTCGTCTTTCTGCCGAAAATTGGACGTTCTGGCTCAGTTTGCCAAATCAAAGGCTAAATATGCGCAGTGCCGGCGAAACCCACACATCTGCAAGACCTGGGCCGGTGAACCAAGTGGGCAAAATGTCCAAACACCCGGAGGTGGGCCGGCTTTGTTGGGAACAGTTTGTTATTGTTGATTCAGCTCATGGTACGTCGATGTACGTCTGTGTTTCTCAACCAGGCGGGTCTTCAGTTGAAGCCGTTATTTGCCGACAGTCTCAACTGGGCCCTTTCACAGTCATCGCTGACTTGCAGGACCACTGACCACTACCGGAATGAATTTCCGGTGAGTACAGGATCCTTGGGCCTCAGTTGGCCGGTGCCGGCTGTTAGTGATATCCCCGACCACCACCAACACCGCTCTACCGTTCTCCCATTTACCGCCCCCCCCCCACCGCCCCCCCCCACCCCCCGCCCTACCGACCCCCCCCCCCCCCACACACACACACACACTTCCCAATTTGTCAGATTGTACATTGACTGAGGTCCAATCTGCGAGTTGTGGACTGCCCACCTCAGTTCTGCTGCGGCTTCGGGACCATGCACGTACTCTCATGAATGAGCCGTCGTTATAGTAATACAGTGTACTAACAGAGGTTATTCCTAAATAAGGATCAGGTCAAAGATAGTAGGTTGTGCCTGTTCATGGTAAGGCCGTCCGTCGGCGCTGAAATAAATACACAGTTCGCCGAGATCACTGTGGCATGCAGTCCTCGTATCACTAACAGTACAGGGGGAGGGAATCGAAGTTTTGGCAAGAGTTGCGTGCGCCTGACTCGCTCCGATGTTTGGAGCTAGTCAGGCGCACGGCACTCTTGCCAGAACTTCGATTCCCTCCCCGGTGCTGACAGTCATACTCCGGCTGAACACCGGAACAGTACATGTACCTCGAACAGGGGATGTGACTGAGCAGCTCCTTGCGATCAAGAGGCGCATATTTTCGTGAGACCCTCCGGCCGCAGGGTCTCGGCACGAGAATATGCGCCTCTTGCAGATCGATCAGGGTGGATGAATCCACTGAATGTATGGAAGTGCGTGCAATTTTTTAAATACCTATTTTTGATGTGGGGTAACTCCTGTTGAGATCATGGGATCTACGATGGCCTCATAGGCTACGGAAAACTTTTGAAATGCGCTGGGTAGTGTACGTACAACTAGGAATATAAAGTTTTCTCTGGGTGTGCCAATGACTGGAAGTGAGATAAGATAGTGTTCTGTAAGAGATTAGACTTGCTGGTTTATCCACCAACTTGTCAAAGTGTTGAATAGACTGGGCTGATAGACTGCTTGTTCACCCTTTCACTGCCGAGAAATACTGACGACTGATACCCAGCTGCAAGAGGCCGGTATAGATCTTCATGAGCCCACGCAGTTGCGGCGGCAAATGAGGATCTATGCCTCTTGTTAAACGACTTTGTATCCACCGTTCCTTTCGACGGCCGACAGTGGGGGTCTTGGTCGCTGAATTATATCATTTAACCCCACGGCCGCATTTTCTTAAGTTTGGAGGTCACCTAACGACTGTGTGCCAGTTGCAGGACTGAGACGCACTGGAGATGGATACACCATGGTAATTCAAGTGTAGTGCCAGATTAGCCTGGCGCCTGATGGCACGGCCGGCCAAGCTAATCTGACACTACCCGGCTTGACTTATCATGGTCGATCAATCTCCTGCTGTAGTGCGTCGGGGCTAAACAGGTTAACAAAGATTAAGTTTCAAGAACACAATCTGTGTACACTGGCAGTGAAAGGGTTAAGTTGGCAGGACTGACACGCAGACCGAGTGCTGAGACCGAATTGTAGCCACGCAGCTTATTTGCTTTCAACGGCAAAGCAAATTGTGTGTCAGTTTTCCGAGTCAGGTTCAGCACGGTCACCTACCGCTTTAGAAGAAATTTTGTACGAGGCCAGCAAGTGGCAGTGTGGTAAGTTGCTGTGAGTGACCTTAGTCCTGCACTAGCCACTAAGCAAGGTGCTCCGCTATACTGAGCGGAGCACCTTGCTTAGTGGCTGGCGCAGGACTAAGCTGAGTCTTGCAACTGGCCCCTGGTCCCTACTTCCCCTTCTCAAGCTTTCCATAGACAGCTGTACATAGCAAGGCATACGGCACAGTCTTTAGTCTGTCATAAGATGGCTAGCTAACTGCTGTTTTCTTTCTTTCTTTTTTTTTTTTTCCTTTCTTTTTTGTTTTGTTTTTTTTTTGTTTTGTTTGTTTTCTGTCGAAATTGGTGCTTTGCTGTCTCATCTCTTCAATATGAAACTTCTCCTCACAAAACGGCGCTTTCACACAGGGACTCGTGGTGATCATATTACGCATTTTTCTTGTATGAGTGTTGTTGCCTTGTCTAGTTGTTTTCAAGTGCTAAAGTTTTTTTGTTTGTTTTTTCAGTACAGAGTTTTGCATGTAGTTAGCTTCAACTGCGGCGCCATGCATTAGACAGCAGTGCCACAAGGCGTCACTTTCACTGCAGCAAGAGGCATCGATCCTTATCAGTCCGTGCATCCGTGCAGGGAATCATGAAGATCTATGCCCAATATGTTGACAGAATTGTGGCCAGGCGTCTTGGCTGCTCTCACTGAACTGCAAAACAAAATTTGACGCACGAGATTCAACCAGCTACTAGTGAGACATGCGCGCAATCAGGACAGCAATGTCCAAAGCATGATTGTCATTGCTGCAAGAGCCATAGATACTCATGAATCCCTGCAATTGCAGGGACTCATGAGGATCAATGCCTCTTGTACACTATGCACTCTGAGGTCGTGATCTGATTCTGAAGGAAAGATAGAAAGATCGAAGAAGCTGGGTGCCTCGCGTGTCCACAGTTTTCATGTTCATTTTCTCTCTTCAAATTTAGTTGACTACATTTCCATTTTCTTTGCTAGTTATTGATCCTTCCATGTGCACGACGCATAGGTTCACATGAGCCCCAGCAGCGGAAGGGGTTCCGATGACAATCTGGACGTCTCAGTTGCTGACCAAGGCTGGCTTCATCTTTTCCTTAACCCTTTTAGCGTCAACGCCATACAGCAAAAGATTGATTGACCATGATGATTAAAGGGTAGAACCAGATCAGTTTGGCGCCTGAAGGCGCCAAGCTAATCTGGCACTACCCTTCAATTATCATGGTCAATCCACCTCCTGCAAGTGGTACATAGTCGTTAAGTAACACTTCCAAATTTCGGGAAATGCGCCCATGGCGCTAAAAGGGTTAAATTGTGGACATCGTTCCGGGTTATGTGTCACGCGTGGAATCAAAAGACGAACTCTGCAGTTCAACATTTCTATTTTTGTCCATTAAATTACTTTTCTTGTACGGGTTGACAGTGTCAAGCAGACGCAGAGAGAGACAGAGAGAGACAGAGAGAAAGAGAGAGAGAGAGAGAGAGAGAGAGAGAGAGAGAGAGAGAGAGAGAGAGAGAGAGAGAGAGAGAGAGAGAGAGAGAGAGAGAGAGACAGACAGACAGACAGACAGACAGACAGACAGGCAGACAGACAGACAGAGACCACAAAGACAGACACAGACAAACAGACATGCGTTTAGTTACAAGACCGATTTTCAAACTTGCCTTTGCTACAACTAAACTACATGCTATTAAGACACATGGTTATAAGCAAGACAATGGACTAATAGACCCGAATATTATGACAGGTAGACACACATGCACGCACACACTCACCAGAGAGAGATATATATATATAGAGAGAGATGATGATGATGATGATGATGATGATGATGAAACTTTATTTATCAACGGTAAAATGTTTTGACAGAAACAAATCGTCATTTTACAAACTTGCCGTTGCTAACATCTACAAAATAAAATAGGTTAAAAAAACCAACAATAATAAAGACATTATATTTACACACATTATTTCATGCAACAATAATTTAAATGAAAATAGAAACAAAATTATATTAAAATTTTAAAAAATATATACAACGAATAATAGTAACACTCAACATTCATCTTATACCACACACACACACACACACACACACACACACACACACACACACACACACAATCACACACACACACACACACACACACACACACACAAACACACACAAACACTATACATAAATGCATGTGGTACATGAAAGTATTATCCATCAGGGTTTGTTTAAATAAATGCCCAGTGATGTTATGTTTGGCTCATCAGGTAATCGAAAAGTTTAGTTTTAAAGATTCCAAGCGAGGCTATCGTCTTCAAATGTGCAGGAATAGTGTTCCATACAAACGGTCCAGAAAATGATAAACTAGTTTTAAAGAGGTCAATTCTAGGCAGAGGTAGGGGTAAAGTATTGTTCCTTGAGGTCTGTTCGCGTTCTTGCAGTGGCATAAATTTGGTGGTTAGATACTGTGGTGTCATGCAAAGATGGCGAATGCCAGATAGCACCTGAGCTAAAGGCAACAGGAACAACAGCTGCCCCTTCGACGGAATCGAAGAAAACGGGAACCATCTCCACTACCACCAAACACAAGGGCTGCAACACCACCGCGCCGCCTGTACCACCATCAGAAGAAAAGAGTACCGAAACGCCGCCGGTACCACCATCAGAAGAAAAGAGTACCGAAACAGACCCAGCCACACAACAGCCACCACCGCCGCTGACAGTCAACCAGGGAACCAACACCCAACCACACCGACAACGCAACCGACCACCCAAGCGAGTCCGGCACCAACGCCCTCCACTACTCCCCACGCCACCACCTCACATGCGGTTGCCACCGCAACTCCGTCACCCACCACGTCCACGTCAGCGCCCGGCCCCTCGAAAAAGAATCGACTGGCCGCCACCACCACCACCCTACCTCCCCAGACCCAGCTACAACCGGCCACGGTTCCCCCGGCCACCCCCACCACCACCGCCACCACTCCTACAACATCTACTGGAGTGGCTGGCACACCACCACCCACCAGCCTGGCGATAGGCGACGGCCCCCGGCCTACCACCTGCCTCCTGCACCACCAACCACCCGGCCCCGGCAGCACCACCAGCCAGCAGCGCAACGGAGCGGCAAGCAGACAGAGCGACAACCCCCCCCCCCCTCAACCTCCCCTGGCCCACCCCCCCCCTGGACGAAATCAGCGACAGCTGGAAGTCCCAACCCCTTTTCAAGACTCGACTCGACTCGTGGTGTCATGCTATTTAATATCTTGTGCTTGAGGATGCATTTGTTGAAACTAAGTTGTTGACGCAGGCCGAGAATGTTTAGATGTCTAAATTTGTCTGTTGTAGGATTGGGACGCGTATCTATCATTTTGACAGCTCTTTTATATATAGAATTTAACCTGTTCATGTCAGTGAGAGAGAGAGAGAGAGAGAGAGAGAGAGAGAGAGAGAGAGAGAGAGAGAGGAGAGAGAGAGAGAGAGAGAGAGAGAGAGAGAGAGAGAGAGAGAGAGAGACTAGAGAATGGCATGAACCTTTATTTGTCAACGGTGCCGAAAATTTTGGTAGTAACAACCATTTTCGAACATGCCGTTGCTAATTTACTGATTCAGTAATTACTATCGCGAGATTTATTTTTCTATTACTTTACATAAATTGGGAAAATAATTACTTGACAAACACGGAAGATAGAAAGAAAATGTCAGGGGGAAGTGAAATAGGAATACGCCGATTTACAGGTTGGGCATAATCACATATTGTGGGGTGAATTAAAATAATCTTATATGTATGAGAGAGAGAGAGAGAGAGAGAGAGAGAGAGAGAGAGAGAGAGAGAGAGAGAGAGAGAGAGAGAGAGAGAGAGAGAGAGAGAGAGAGAGAGAGAGAGAGAGAGAGAGAGAGAGAGAGAAATGAAATGAAATGAAATGAAATGAAATGAAACTTTATTTTTCAAGGATAAATGATTAGGTACCTTCAATGACCTTTTTTCAATCATGTCCTTGCTAAGCTATAGCATGCACATAAACACACATACACATAATGTTTTATATAAAAGTATACATAATAGTAAAAGTACTGACAGGCAACAATACTTCCATTTCAAATAATCAATGCTCACATTACACGCCACACACACACACACACACACACACACACACACACACACACACACACACACACACACACACACACACACACACACACACACACACACAGACACACACACACACACACACGCACACACACATTCACACTGATATATAGCAATCCGCACACACACACACACACACACACACACACACACACACACACACACACACACACACACACACACTGACATCAAGCAAAACATCGAACATTAAACATTTTTAAAAAAAAATTATGATGTTATGCTGCAAAAGAAATGACAAAGAACACCTCAGCAAGTCTAAAGTATTATGTATGATACATGAATATGAATAAGGAAATGTTTCTGCATCAATGACGGTATGAAAAAAAAAAATGTTTTCACATGTTCTTAATAAATTTAAGCAGTTGGTACTTGAACATTCGTAAAGAAGGTGTTGCTTTAATGTCTGCAGGAACTGTGTTCCATAATTTTGCACCAGAGTAGGAGAGGGACGTCTTGTAAATATCTAAGCGGGGCCTTGGTACTACCAGATTGTTCCCTGATGTTCGACTAGCTCTGTGGGCAAGTGCGAACAAATTAGAGAGATAGGCTGGTGAGTCTGAGAGGGTGATTTTGCGCATAAGAACCAACTTATTATAAATAAACTGCTTGTCAAGTGGTAGGATATCCAGCAGCTTGAACTTGTAATCCGTGCTAATGACTTGCATGGGTCTGTCAATGATTAATTTGATTGCCCGCCTGTGAAGCGAATTCATCCTTTTGAGATTAGCATCACTGCTTCCATCCCAAACTGAGGAGGCATAATCCAAATGTGGCTGAATATGGGCAGAGTAGAAAAGTTTCCTTGTTGGTTCGTTAGTAAAAAATCTTAATTTTGACAGTAAGAATAAGTTTTTTGATATTGTTTTACACACTTTGGTAATATGGCTTTGCCAACACAGTTTGTCATCAATGATGATTCCAAGCACCCGCTGTTCCTTGACTTGCTCAACAGACTGCCCATTCAAATATAGCTGTAGGGGAGGCAAGTTCAGCTGCTGCTTTTGTCTAGTAGTAATTAACATACATTTGGTCTTAGTAGGATTCGGAATCATATGATTGTTTTGACACCATGTGGAAACATCATTCAAGCCGCTTTGTAGGGACTGGGTTATACAGGATGCATCCGACGATGACACGTCAAGAGTTCCATCATCAGCAAAGAGACTACAGATTAAACGGGGGTCGGATATATGTAAGGGAAGATCGTTTATAAAAACTGAAAATAATAATGGACCGAGGACGGATCCTTGTGGTACTCCGTGCTCTATCACCCCCTCATGTGAGTTTGTACCATTCACACAGACGTACTGTGTGCGCCTATTTAGATATGATGTAATGAAGGCAAGGGTGTCATTACTCAGCTGATAGGTAGCAAGCTTTTTAATTAAAAGATCATGTTTGACAAGATCAAAAGCTTTAGAAAGGTCCAAAAATACCGCTCCAGTCATTTGCCCATTATTCATAGCAGTTAACCATCTGTCAACCAGGTGAACCAAAGCTGTGTGACAAGAATGTCTTTTACGAAAACCAGACTGTAGTGGATGGATGAGTTTGTATTTATCTAAGAAATGTTGTAAATGTGTGTGGATATGTCTTTCAATCGGTTTTGACAGAGTTGTCAACAGAGAAATGGGTCTGAAATGGTTGGGGTCATTTAAATCTTTCGTTTTAGGTAGCGGTATTACCTTTGCCGTTTTCAGACCAGACGGAAATTGTCCATGTTGTATGCAAAGGTTGTAGATGTATGTTAGTGACTCGACGACGTATGGAAGAGCCATTTTAAGAACAGTGCTGCTAATTCCATCATGGCCAGATGTACGTTTACTCTTTAATGAAGAAATGGATTTTCCCACTTCATAAACTGTTAAGAGCGGAATGTTGCAAGACGTGTTAGGTGTTAATCTTTCAGCACAAAACCTTTTTAGCTTTTCTGAAACATCAGACGGTTGACCGGGCGACGTAAGATTCTGTAGCAGTGTAGTGGCGGTAGAGAGAAAATGCTGATTAAACGTAGCAGCTGATATTTTAGTGCACTGTGCGGTATTTCTGGACCTCGTAAAGGCGTTTATTGCACGCCAAACAGAAACGATATCTTTTTTGCCGTTCATGAGATGGTGAAAGTGAGACCTCTGAGCATTTCTAACTAAATATTTTATAAGGTTTCTTTGTTTTCGGTAAGCTACAAAATTATTGCTCCTTTTATAATCATCTCGGAGCTGCATGGCATCTTTAATTTCGTTGTTCAACCACGCGGGAAGTTGAGGATTTTTTACTCGTTTCTCTCTGAAAGGAGCATGTTTATCAAGAACACCAAGAAACAATCTGTACCATTCAGACAGAGCCTCGTTTGGGTCACCTTGGTTGTAAACTGTGTGGAAAGATACTTGACTTAGGTCGTGCAGAAATATGTCTTTGTTGAAGCGCTTCAAAGATCTATATCTAATAGTTGTATGCTGGTGTTTACGAAAAGTAGTATTTACTTTCAATACCCAGCCACAACACACAGGGTAATGGTCACTAATCCCTATTTGGGGCACCTCTACTCCCACCACCCTTGACTTATTAGTTGTGTAGATGTGGTCAATAAGGGTGGAGGAAGTAGAACTAACACGGGTAGCAGCAGTTACTAATTGCTTCAGTCCAAACATAGAAATGGTACATTCCCAGGCAGGGTTATTCAGGAGCAAATTGATATTAAAGTCGCCCAAAATCAGCATTTCTGATGTGGCCTTTCTGACCTTATCCATCATAACTGTAAATTCGTCATACCATTGAAATGTTGATGCTGGGTTTCTATAAATGTATCCGACGAGCACGGGACTAGATTTGTCTGCCCTCAACTCAATCCAGACACATTCCACATTTGGTGATTCCAGGTCTTTACGCCTGCGGGTGATACCGCTGATTGAATTGTGTATATACACTGCTATACCTGTCCAACTACAGAGGAATCACCTTGCTGTCAGTACCAGGAAAGGTCTTCAACAGGATCATCCTAGAGAGAATGAAGAGCTCCGTTGACCCCCAGCTGAGAGACCAGCAAGCAGGATTCAGGAAGAACCGATCATGTACAGACCAGATCGCCACTCTCCGCATCATCGTGGAACAGTCTCTGGAGTGGAGCTCCCCGCTGTACGTCAACTTTGTGGATTATGAGAAAGCATTTGACAGCGTGGACCGAGAGACTCTGTGGAAACTCCTACGACACTACGGTGTACCCACAAAGCTCGTCCGCCTGATCAAGAGCAGCTATGAGGGCATGACATGTCGTGTGATCCACGAAGGGCAGTTCACCAGAGAGCTCCAGGTCAGAACTGGTGTCAGGCAGGGGTGTCTGCTGTCTCCGTTCCTCTTCCTACTGGCCATAGACTGGGTCATGAAGATGACCACAGAGCACAGACAAAGTGGAATACAGTGGACACTGTGGACACAGCTTGACGACCTCGATTTTGCAGACGACTTGGCATTACTGTCCCACACTCATCAACAAATGCAGGACAAGACCACGAGGCTTGCTGACATCTCGTCCCAAGTGGGCCTCACCATTCACAAACAGAAAACAAAGACAATGAGGCTGAACGCAACCAGGGAAGAACCAGTCTTGCTTGCTGGCACCCCGTTGGAGGAGGTGGAGTCCTTCACCTATCTCGGGAGCATCATAGACAAAAAAGGCGGCACTGATGCAGATGTCAGAGCACGAATCGGTAAAGCCAGAGCAGCCTTTCTCCAGTTGAAAAAAGTGTGGAGTTCCAGAGAGCTGTCACAACACACCAAAGTCCGGATTTTCAACTCCAATGTAAAAGCAGTTCTCCTATATGGAGCAGAGACATGGAGATTGACAAAAACCACAGTCAACAGAGTACAGACCTTCATGAACAGTTGCCTTAGAAGAATTTTGAAAATCCACTGGCCAGAGAAGATCAGCAACGTCAGACTCTGGGAGAGAACAGAGCAGATAACAGCAGAGAATGAAATTGGGCGAAGAAGATGGGGATGGATCGGTCACAGTCTGAGAAAGCCAGCTTCCAGTATCACTAGGCAGGCATTGTCATGGAACCCCCAGGGAAAGAGGAAAAGAGGTAGGCCGAGAAACTCCTGGCGTCGAGACCTCCAAGCAGACATCAAGAGACTGGGAACCACCTGGAGTAGAATCGAAGGAGAAGCACAGGACAGGAGTTGCTGGAGGTCTCTCGTCGACGGCCTATACCCGGGTAGGGGTGACAGGCGTAAGTAAGTAAGTAAGTACTGCTATACCTGTCTGTCCCGAGTGTTCAGCATCGCGGCGCAAGACAGCAAAGTCCTGGATAGAAACGGCCTCATCACTAATGTTAGGATTGAGGCGCGATTCAGTGACACCAAACAAATGAAAAGGACTGGGTTGAGTCAAGAGCACACATAGATCAGGGATTTTGTTATACAAATGATATATGTTTAAGTGACCAATATTTAAATGCTGATCTGATATCATGTTTATAACGTTTCAGATCAAACAGCAAAATTGCTCACGAGACTAATGAAATGAAAGAAATTAATACAAAAGGCTAAATTTAATAATGTAACTAATTAATAAAAGTTACAAACAGAAGAAATACTTAAAACAGATAAACACTAGATGCCGCTGCCCTGGGGAGCTAATGGGCTTTTAGCGTCAATAGTTCACTGGGCTATACAAGACAGTCCAGTCAGTAAACAACTCGCTTCACTGCCACAGTAAAAGAACTCGCTTCACGGTCACAGTTGAATGCCCACCGCTTGCAACAATTACGGCGGAAATGGCACAGTCAAAACACTATACGGCGTCAGCACAGCAATTAATGTCGCGCATTACAGCTTAGTCAAAAACCTTGCATAGCTTTATCGCTACTTCCAACATTGAGAAATTAGGAAAGAAAACCACTCAGCAACCACTTGAAAGAGAATGAATAATGTTAGTCATAACACCATCATAAGACATATGAAGGAAAGCTATGTAGAAGGAAGCCGTTCATATATAGGACTTGTCACAATAATGTCACGTGGCTAGGCTATATGTAGATACTTAGCACACTGTGGCGTGGTTTTGAGACTGAGCCCACTGAAGGTGTTGATAGCCGTAATACGGTGCCGCGTGTGGGTACTGTGTGTATTGCGGCATCATCACGTTCAGGGGTTTGAACCAAGAGCCACTGTCCTGGAGGCCACGCTGATTGTAGCGGGACATGTCACCGATGACCGCTGGTAGGTACTGCCAAGCTGGTTGCTGGGATGCCGTCTGTGCTAAGGGAGGCAACACGGTCTGTCGACTGAGAGACCTATGTGACTGGCCAGCAGCTGAGGCAGGGTCCAACTCTGATCCGCTGATCAGTTCTGAAGCCTGCCCCTGTTGCCTAGTAGTGGCGACAGTGGAGTAAACTTGTTTGGGCACTGTTATGTCAGAGCGGTCTCGATAATCTGTACTCCCTGCGGCAGGTTTAGAGCGACTGGAGTCGAGGCGTCCATTAAGCTTGATGTTTAGAGCGAGGCTAACCACGCCCTGCCGGCTGGGGTGAATCCTGTCTTTGGTTTGTCTGTATAGGGTTTTCTTGGGGGCGCCTGTTGGTGTGGTAAAAATAGCATAATTGTCAATGAACACCATTTCCACACCATCACAGACCTGTCGGAGATTAGCATTAGACAGGTGTATATTACTGTTGATGGTACAGTGTCCTCTAGCAGGGATGATACCCGAGGCCTGTAGTTGGGCGTGTGGAAAGGCGTGTCTACACAGGTTGGCAATGTCCATCCATACCTGGGGGGTAATAGCACGGCCTAGCTTGCAGTCGTTTATGCCGACATGGAAAGTTACGAGGTGCACGCCTGGAGAAGGAGGTATCTGTGCCAGCCAGTCTGTAATCTGCTGGGTGTTGAGGCCGGACACAGAAACTACCTGCACTTTGTCCTGGGGGCCGGTCGCCATCCTGTCTCCCCTCACGTGCTGCAGGATGGAATCTCCCACAAGCAGAGTGGTTGTATCAGGGAGGACACGCTGTTGCAGCATTACTACCGCTGGTCTTTGACGGTTGTTACGGCGACGGGGGTCAAGGCCGTAATGCTGTGCATCGTGCGGCCCTTGGGCGACTGAGGCTTCCACGGGGGTTGGTATCGGGGCCACTGCTAGGGTCGGGTGCAGGGCGGCGATTATCCTGACTGGCGGGACCTGTGGAAGTCAGGGCTGGATTATTCTGATTACTGGGCTCAGTTTCCATGGCTCCACTTTGTCCTGAGCTATTGTCGAGACACCGAGCATTGGAGGTGATCAGCACTGGGATACGGTCGCCACATGGAGGGCTGTCCCTGCCGGCGGGGATACGTGGGGTCATTGTGGTGCTCATCCCACTCGGGGCAACTTCCTGTGATGGGACAGTCGCAAGCATGGTCAACTTTTTATTCAAGTCACGCATGTGATTAGTTTGCTTATCTTTAACAGACGACAGGTGGTTCACGGTGCCCTGCAGTGTACGCTGTGTGTCGCTCAGACCCCGTAGTTGCCCGTTGAGCGCTGCGAGATCGGCACATGCAGTTCTGTCGGACACTTGTAGGGTTTTCTTCGTTTTGACCGCCTCATCTCTGATCCGACTGTCCAATTGGTCAATTTTAGTGAAGGCATACGTCAGGCCTTTTTTTAAGATGCCAATCTCCTTCCGCAGGCCTCGGATAGTGAACTGGGCGGAACGGAGGTCAGCCCGTAGGCAAGCAGACGCCCGCAATGCTGGTACCGCTGCCAACTTTCGAAGGGGCAGCCGAAAGACTGAAGAAATTCGCCGGCTGCCTGGCGTCATCGTGTCCTCAGGAGGACCAGCTGCCGGCCGCTGTGATTCTGCCACAGAAGCAGTAGATGCGTCGGTAACCGGCACGATGACGTGGTTACTTAATCCAGAGAGAGAGAGAGAGAGAGAGAGAGAGAGAGAATGAATGAAACTTTATTTTTTCAAGGATGGAGACAATAGGCGCACAGGCCTCTTTTCATATCTGTCCTTGCTAAACTACGGATTGAACACAAAACAATTCAATACAGGCAAATGACATATACATACATTGATAAAATAAGCTTCGTTTGTAAACAAAGCACTACACACACATACATGCACACACGCCCACCCACACCCACACCCACGCAAGCACGTACGCACTCATCACGCGCAGGCGCACGCGCACGCGCTCGCGCGCGCACACACACACACACACACACACACACACACAACGGCACACATACACACACACACACACACAATGCTGATATTGCCGAGGGCGTCTCAGTGCAGTTAGATGTGCGAAGAGTCAAAAAAAAAAAAAAAACTAAGGTAAATAAACTTTAAAAAAGACTATGTATCAGAAATGTTTGGCCTTTGACATGTACTCGAAAACTCTCTTCCTGAACAAAGGCAGGCTTTTTGTTAGCTGCAAATATGAAGAAAGTGAGTTCCACAGATATGCACCCGAGTACGAAAGGCTAGATTTAAATAGATCAATACGGGGTCTCTCAATGGCTGGCCCACCCCCCCCCCCCCCCCCGGACGAAATCAGCGAGAGCTGGAAGTCCCTATCCCTTTTTAACTTCATCATCATCATCTCTCAATGGCGAGACTGTTCCTGGAGGTGCTGTAAGCCTTTGTGACTTGACTAAATAGTTTAGACAAGCAGAAAGGGGTTTTACCGTTCAGGGCCGTGTGCATCAGCACGCACTTGTTGGCCAAAAGGTGTTTCTTTAGTGGAAGGAGCCCAGTTGCCTCAATGAGCCTCTCATCAGAGGTTAACCTCATTTTCACACACACAGACACATTTATTTTACCCCGTGAAGGCAAAAGAAAAAAGGCTATTTCCATGAAAAGATTTCGTTGTAAAAGGATGAAAATCTCGCTTTTCACCCACCTCCCCACCCCCAAACCCCTACCCCCCCCCCCTCCCCCCCCCCCCCCCCCCCCCACAAAAAAAAGACTTCCGTACTGTTTACTGGGCTTTTTGTCTTTTGCCGTCACCAGGGCAGTGCACTCAAACCTCCCCTTGAACTGAATCCAGTTCGATTTTTACAACCGGTCACTTAGATTCTCGTTAGCCTCTGCAGCCTGCAGTAGAATCAATTGTGTGTACAGCTGAACCTGTTTTGAGTGACCATCTAATGAGGTATCACCTGCCATTAAAATAGTGTCACCTGTAATTAATGACCATTATTTAGGTGGCTGTGGCTGTGACTGTAGCTGTGACTGTGACTGTGGCTGTAGCTGTGACTGTGACTGTGACTGTGACTGTGGCTGTAGCTGTGACTGTGACTGTGACTGTGGCTGTAGCTGTGACTGTGACTGTAGCTGTGACTGTGACTGTGACTGTGGCTGTGGCTGTGACTGTGGCTGTAGCTGTGACTGTAGCTGTGACTGTGGCTGTAGCTGTGACTGTAGCTGTGACTGGCTGTAGCTGTGACTGTAGCTGTGACTGTGACTGTGGCTGTAGCTGTGACTGTGACTGTGACTGTGGCTGTAGCTGTGACTGTGACTGTAGCTGTGACTGTGACTGTGACTGTGGCTGTGGCTGTGACTGTGGCTGTAGCTGTGACTGTAGCTGTGACTGTGGCTGTAGCTGTGACTGTAGCTGTGACTGTGACTGTGGCTGTAGCTGTGACTGTGACTGTGGCTGTAGCTGTGACTGTGACTGTGACTGTAGCTGTGACTGTGACTGTGGCTGTGGCTGTGACTGTGGCTGTAGCTGTGACTGTAGCTGTGACTGTGGCTGTAGCTGTGACTGTGGCTGTAGCTGTGACTGTAGCTGTGACTGTGGCTGTAGCTGTGACTGTGGCTGTGGCTGTAGCTGTGACTGTAGCTGTGACTGTGGCTGTAGCTGTGACTGTGGCTGTAGCTGTGACTGTAGATGTGACTGTGGCTGTAGCTGTGACTGTGGCTGTGGCTGTAGCTGTGACTGTAGCTGTGACTGTGGCTGTAGCTGTGACTGTGGCTGTGGCTGTAGCTGTGACTGTGGCTGTAGCTGTGACTGTAGCTGTGACTGTGGCTGTGACTGTAGCTGTGACTGTGGCCGCTGTAGCTGTGACTCTGTGGCTGTGACTGTGGCTGTAGCTGTGACTGTGGCTGTAGCTGTCACTGTGGCTGTGACTGTGGATGTAGCTGTGACTGTGGCTGTGACTGTGGCTGTGACTGTGGCTGTAGCTGTCACTGTGGCTGTGACTGTGGCTGTGACTGTGGCTGTAGCTGTGACTGTGGCTGTGACTGTAGCTGTGACTGTGCTGTAGCCACCTAAATGATGGTCTTTAACCCATTTAGCCCCGAGTCCCTGCAGCAGGAAATGGGTAGTGCCGTATTAGCTTGGCGTCTTATCTGACACTACCCTTGAATTATCATGGTCATATCCATCGCCTGCAACTGGTACATAGTCATTAGGCAACACCTCCAAAATTTGAGAAATGGGACCTTGGGGTTAAAGGGTTAACGACAGGTGGCATTGTTTACTCTTGGAGACTTCTCTGTCTTTTAACTCATTATACCCCAGACACACCACAGCAAGATATGGATCGACCATGATAGTTCAAGGGTGATGCCAGAATAGCTTGGCGCCTATGGGCGCCAAGATATTCTGGCATCACCCTTGAACTATCATGGTCACTCTGTGTCCTGCACTGCAATGCAGTCTTCAGAGGACAACGGCAAAATTTTGGGATTTCGGTCTTGGGGTAGAATGAGTTAAGAATACTTGTGTTTTGTAGAAAAGATTGGTTGATTGGTTGCTCAAAACAGGTTCCACTGTACCTCATGCTGGTTGACAGCGGCGCCGTTTGTCTGCTGGTCTGTAATTTTGAACCTTACAGTCTTGACCCGTTAGGTCGAAAATCACAGGCTGACACACAGTTGCATCATCAGACTGAGCTAAGGTCCTCTATGTAATGTCCGCAATTGCAGCCTCACCTCAACCCCACTTATACACAGATTTCGTCCTTTCCGCAAGTCTCCCCTTCTTTTCTTCCAGTAACCTTCCCTCCCTTAATTTAATTGACACCCTCCCTAATCCTTAATCAGTGGATGTTTTACAGTGCAGTCCATGTCTCTCTTGTATACAAAATCCAGACCAAAAATGTGTCTGCCAAGCTTGTAAAATGAATAAATAATAATTTTTAAAAAAATGAAAACAAAAAATAAAATCCCAAGCTTTATGACAAAAACAACGCAATTTGTTGACTTTTCGATTAACACCGTTTTTCAAAATGGACGTAGAGACAAGGAAGCAATTCGCCACTAATCTTTGCTCAGCCAGGAGGGCGGCAACTGTTGCTGAAAATTTAATAAATTGTGTCGTAAGTGTCCTTTTAAAGCGTGTTGCTGCCTTTGTTTGGTGATTTTCGTTGTATCTTGTATGCAGACACTGACAAACATTCAAATCTTCGGCTTCATATTGTGAGGCTGAGTTTAAAACACTGATAGAAACGCAAGCTGTTTAACCCCTGAACTGCTTCTGACGGTAATGTTCGGCCCAAAAGATGGGTAGTTATGTGTCTTTTTTTTTTTTTTTTTTGCCGAGCGATATCGTCAATAACAGCCAGCCTAACCAATTTAGCTTCAAGGGTACATTTCTAAAATTTTGAAGATTTTACTTAACCCACATAGTATCGGGATCCTGCAGCAGGAGATGGCTTGATCATGATAATTCAAGGGTAGTGCCAGATGAGCTTGGCGCCTTCGGGCGCCAAGCTCATCTGGCACTACCCTTGAATTATCATGATCAAGCCATCTCCTGCAACTGGTAGGCCTATATAGTTGTTATGTGACAACTCCAAAATTTGGGAAATGGGACAATGCGGTTAAGAGGGTTAAAGACAATGTATCAGTTACAGGAGATGAATCGACCATGATAATTCAAACGTTAGTGCCAGGCACTACCCTTGAATTATCATGGTCGATCCACCTCCTGCTATAGTGCGTCAAGGTGCCGACATGAGTTATTCAATGAAGACCAAAACTGTGAGTGCCAAGCGTGTACAATGCAGAGAAGAACCCAACGGGTAAGGAAACACGCTTAGAAAAGACATTTGCAACCTAATTGATTAATATTTCGGGTAAATACCCTTCTTCAAAATAGACAGACAAACAAGTATAGAAATCAGTGGTTAATTATTTTATCAGCGAAGGAGGAATGTAGCAACTGAAAGATCATTTCCCTTCTTATGCCTTTTATTGTTTGGTTACTTTGAGTAACAAGTATTAGATGGATGCTATTCCGGCACGACCGTCTGGAACTATCATGGTCGATTCATGTCTGTCTGGCGGTGTTGAAGAAATAGATATATATATGCATTCAATTTGATGTTGTCAGTGACCCGATGATACGATGTTTATGTTAATGCCCGTTCTTCTTTTTCCCCTCTCTTTAACTTTTACAAGGTGATACGTCATGGCATTTTTTGATCACCCAGATCTACCCTTGCGTGGGCAAAAGACTATAAGTCCATTTTCGTGAAAAGCGAGATTTTCATTGCAACACAACACAAATCTCGCTTTTCACAAAAATGGATTTACCGTCTTTGATGTTCTGTTGACGTTGCATCCTTCTCTGCGGTCTTCTGATGTCAATGGGACTAGCAGCAGGCCTTGATCCTCGTAACACCCTGCAAACAACGCCTGACCATGAGCATCTATGCATCAGCCTCGTGGAAAAAAAGATTCAATCTGGTTTGTGTATTTTGCCGTGTTCATCCGGGCTCTAACGCCCTGATGTGTTATATATTGCTGTTGAAGCAGGTGTTTGTTTTTGCTGCTTTGTTCTCTATGTGAGTGATGCCGGCGGCCGTGCATGCACTGAACCAGTTAGCAAAAGACCAACGAGCCGAATTCGGGTGCCGACGGCCTGCGCACGACGGCCGACGGCGGACGAGGTGGCATGATGGTCATTTTCGTACCGGCGGGTGATCGTTACAATGTCAATGCCGTCAGTCCGTCAGTACTGATCCGTGATCAGAGTTCGACCTTTCGGCGGTTTCCTAAAACTGTGAACGCCCAGGGGCAGTGCCAGCTTAGCTTGGCGACTAGCAAGGCGCGAAGCTAGTCTGGCAATAAACTGGAGCTGTGTAGGCCGTTCGCTGAATTTGGAAGTAGCTGCTTACAAGTTCGTACTTTACATGTTGTGGTGATTGTGATGGTTTCAGGACAAATACGAAATGAGTTCTGTGTGCCTTTGTCTCTACGCTTGAAAATTTTTTTTTCATTCATTCATTCATTCATTCATTCATTCATTCATTCATTCATTCATTCATTCATTCATTCTCTCCCACATTCATTCATTCATTCATTCATTCATTCATTCTCTCCCACATTCATTCATTCATTCGTTCGTTCGATGGTTTTTCGTTCGTAGTTGTTCGTTCGTTCATTTGTTCGTTCGTGCGTTCGTTCAATCATTTATTCATTCGCTTGTTCATTCATTCATGTATTCGTTCGTTCGTTCATTCATTTATCCGCTGATTCATTCGTTTCAATTCATTCTCTCCCACAGCTGAAGCAGGCAGTGGAAGCCTGGAGGGCACATGCATCGTTCGTTCG
The DNA here is from genome assembly GCA_036245525.1 of Semisulcospira habei. Taxonomy (NCBI): domain Eukaryota; kingdom Metazoa; phylum Mollusca; class Gastropoda; family Semisulcospiridae; genus Semisulcospira; species Semisulcospira habei. The sequence continues at coordinate 174,257,621 of BTPG01000006.1, read as the reverse complement.
TTCATTCATTCATTCATTCATTCATTTACTCACAAACCAGACTGTAGAGGCTAGCGCTGGTAGAACTGTACACACACCAAAGGGAATTACTCAGCGCTGGACAGACAAACAGTTAGATCCCCTGCCCCCGCCTATCAGGCACCCAATAGCCAGCCCACAGAAAAAATACGCAGGTATAGAACAAGACCATCATATACATCCCTAAACATATATTCATTCTGTCCCACAGCTGACGCAGGCAGTGGACCTCGGACGGCTGGAGGGCGGCACATGCAGCAATCAGGCATCACTCGCGCCGTGCATATCGATCTCCACTCGTGCTTTCCCCCCATCAGTACAGATTGGATTTACAGCGGTGCCAACTACCTCACCCCAAATCCCCCCCCCAACCCCCCAACCCCCTCCG